>NDGN011410311.1:0-11759 GCA_002564285.1 Tympanoctomys barrerae
CCGCGGTCCCCATACTTCGCCAAGCTTGTTCCAAGTAGGTGCTTTAGGCCACTGAGCCATCTCGCCAGCCCCCATCCAGTTCTCTTCTTACACAGGGGGCATCAATCCTCAGGTGGGCCGTCCCTACCCAGTTCACTGAGTGTACAAGTTGACCATTAGTTAATTCACCACACTCTGTGATTTTGTATTTGAACTAGAAGTATCGTATGAAATCAGAATGCATTCCATACACATAAGCACATGTGTGTGCATGCACATACAATCTCTGTTTGTATTTCAATTTACTCCCAGCTTTATCCCCTAGAAATGTTGACTAACAAAGTATGGAAAATCCTTTTTATGAAGACTGTGACTTTGACACACGGAATCTCAGTAAGCAAAATTACATTCTTTAAAAGGGCTCATTTCAGGTCTGAGGCACGAAATGTCTACTATAGGCCTGAGAAATCTTGTGATATCATATGAGAGGGAAGCCTCCACATAAAAATATAAAATACTTAATTACTATAATCTCAATGAATCCCAAAGGATATAAACAAGAACATTTTAGGAGATCCACGGACAAGTAGGCACCTTTTTATTTTATCAGTTAAATATTTAAATATAGATTGAAGATTCCTATAGGTAATACTTTAAATACATGATTCCAATGACATTATTGTTTACAATGATATACAGTCCTTCAAACTGCTAGGTGGTTTAACTATTAAAATATCTGGTAAGTGCCTCTGGGGGTGATCTTTATTACAGCATTCACACTAGACTGGAAGTTGGGTGTAAGCAGCTATTTTTGAATATTACTGGCATATGCAATAAATGTTTTATTTTTCTTTTAGCCAGTCACCAACAAACCCTTGCTGAGCACTTTCTGAGCTAGGAATTACCCTAGAGCCTGAAGCCACTGAAGGCGCCTGGCCCCCGCTTAAAGAACTCACCTGCCAATAAGTCTTTAGCACTAATATAGATGTGTTGGATAAAAAGTCATTTGACAGTTCATAGAGGTGGACAAACAACTAGGCTTTAAAATCAGGCAGTAAATGACTTGCTAAGGACAAAGGGGGAAAAGTACTAGCAATAATTTGGAAGCCTGTGAACTTATAGAAGGTGAAACACTAACACTGGTTGAACAAATCACCCATTCTACTTTCATCCAACTCTTCTTGGCTTTAGTTGGTGGTTGTCAAACATCTGAAGGGCCCTGGTACTCCGGTCTACCACAGATCCCCTTGTCTTGCTGGGCAGTGAGGCTGTCTCTCAGTAGGCTGTGGAGATTGCGTGCAGTTCTGCGCTGGATGCACTCAGTAGACCTGGCTCTAGGATTCTAAAGACAGGAGGTGTGGGAAGGGCACTGGGAGACAAATCGTGCAGCCTTGTAGGAGAGTGGTAGAGGAGGCGCCTGTTCTACAAACAGGCTGACTGCTGACGCTGGTGGTACAGTTCACCTGGACCACAATGAACTCAACATCTCCACTATTAAGACTGTTTTCTATAGCACTTTCTTACTTTGAAAATTGGCGAAAGATGCTTTGTTGGTCATTGTTTTCAAAATCCCCTCCTTGCCTAAGCTGCACCGACTACTTCCACCACTGAACTTGTTTCCTTGTTCTGTATTTCCCAGTATCGTGCTTCCATAACGTCTGAGAGAAAAGCTGACCTGCTGGGGTCACTTCACGCACTTTTCACAAGACCAGCAGAAGAGAAGATGATGCATTTCACAAATCCCATCAGAAACCCTAAAACAGGCAGTCAGATGCTCCTCTTCCCTCTCCTTTCCTTTCCCATCATCACTTGCGATGGGAAACACTTTCTTGGCTTCTCATCCACAATACCCCTTTCCTTCGTCTGATTAGCATTCTGAGCGGGTGTCTCACACGAGGAAATCATCTGGCAACTTCCGTCGTTCTGATTATGCTGAAGCAGCGGAGAGTTTTCAGTAAGCACCCCTGACAAGCATTATTACGTCTGGAAATTGCTGTTTTCTTGGGCAGGACTGAACAAAACAAGCTTGCTTATCAGTGCTGCTCCTTCAACCCCAAATCCTGGGATTCTGACCTCCAACGATCAGCCAACAGGATCCACCAACCCCCTTCAGGGCCCCCCATCTGGTTTTGTTTTCATTTAAAAGGAAAAGAAGAAAATCTACCTTGTATAACATTATCAGCCTGCTCTTTCTCCTATCTTGATAGGTGGAATATTGATAGCTTTCTGCTTCTTAGCCCTTCCAGCATTTCAGACTGTTGGGATAGTACTGACATAAATGCCAAAAAGGGTATTTTACATTAAATTGAGAAGTTAAGTCCTTTATCTTATTTTATTCCCTACTCTGCAAATTGTATGTATGTATGTATGAATGTATGTATTCACTTGTTTGTTTGTTTGTTTGTTTGTTTATTTTTGAGAAGTGTCTCACTTTGCAGTTCAGGCTGGCCTTGAACTCACCATGCAGCACAGGCTGGCCTTGAATTTCTGGCAATCCTCCTGCCTCAGCCTTCCCAGTGTTGGGATTATAGATGAGTTCCTCCATCCCCAGCTTGCAAACTTTATTAATGAAATTCCACAGTTGTGGTTTACTGTGATTACTGCAATCATTGATATGTCTAGACATTACCAAGTAACTAGCCTAGTGTACCATGATCTTATTTTTAAAGTATAATATCATTTTATTCTCTTAAAAAAATAGGTTGGTGGTTATTGCCATCATAATATATATATATATATATATATATTTTTTTTAATGTATTTGGTACAGGGTCTCACTCTGCAGCTCAGACTTGTAGTGATCCCCCTGTCTTCAGCCTTCCCAGCACTGGGGTCACAGGTATGTGCCACCACACCCAGATTCCTTTGCTGGAAAGGAGGCGTGGGCCCATCATGGCATGCGGGACTGGGGATAGAACCCCTGGTCCTTGTGCTTGCCAAAGCAGGCGCTTAGTCTGCTGAGCTATCTCGCCAGCCCCATCATAATATACTTTAATAATATATATCAATGATAAGTAAACAAGATGAAGAAGAGATAACTTGCCCCAAATTCATGTAAATATAATTTATAGCTCTGATATTAATTTTATCCACTATCTTCCATTACCACCTTTGCCAGTATTTTTGTTCATTTGATTTTTTTTTTTTTTTGAGACAGATCTCATTATGTCATTGTTCAGGGTGACCTTGCACTCGCTATGTAGCCCAGAATGGCCTTGAACTCATGGCAATCTTCCTGCCTCTGCCTCCAAAGTGCTAGAATTACAGGAATCTGTCACCATGCCTGGCACTTTGAACAAGATTTAAACTCCTGGATTTTTTAGGAGGTAAAGTCATGATTCACATGATAGGCAACAGAGCCACATTTATCTTCTTTTTTTAACCTTTCCTTATTCACAGTTTCATTATTTTTATTGGTATACATTTGCATTCCATATTGATTATATTTATCATGGGAAGCTGGTACACAGCACATCTTAATCATTTTTTCATCCCAGCTCCTCCCATTCCTCCCTGATCCTTCCAATGACTGGTCTTGTCCTTATTTTTAAAAACTCTATTCCTATGTTTTTAACTTTTAAAAATTTTGTCCTCTTCCCCTACCTTCACTCTCCTTCCCTTCATGTCTGGTTTCTCTTGCCATCTGAGAACGAACTCCCTACTTCCTATTCATCTTTGCTTCTGCTCTTCATTTATATTTTGGGTTTTTTCTATTATAATAAGCTATGGAATATTTCAGTTTGTGCCTGACTTATCTCACTTCATGTTGTATAATGATCTCAGGGTGCACCCATTCACCTATGAATGCTTCAAGGTTATCCTTCCTCATGGCACCATAGTACTCCAGTGCACTGTTTTTATCCACTCATCTATAGATGGGCATATAGGACATTTCCAAAACTCTAGCTATTATTATAATTTTTGCTGCTATAAGCATGCTATACATGTATCACTGTAAAATGACTTTAACTTTTTTGGGGAAGATACCTTCCTAGAAAGGGAATAGCTGGAACAAATGCAATTTCTAATTTTACTTTTTGAGGAATAGTTGTTATGCTAGTTTACATTCCCTCTGTTCATGAAGAAAGGTTGCTTTTTCCCTACAACTCAAAAACATTACAGCCTCCCAAAATGCAAGTCCCAATCAAAAATGGGCTACCAAAATGAATCAGTGCCTCTCTAAAGTATAAATAGCCAGTAAATACATGAAGAACACTCAACAGCATCGGCAATTAAGGAAATGCAAATTAAAACAACAGCAAGATACCATCTCCCTCCAGAAAGAACAGCTCCATCAGGAAATCAAACAATAACCACATTTGTCTTTCCCAAATGTTTTTAGCACATGACTTGACCCCTGATTTGACAGAAGGTACCACAGGGGCAAAATAGTGGTTTTTAGATGCAATCACTGAACCCCTGGGCTGCTTTGGTCTTCTTTGGCTCTTGCATGGGCAGTGAGTAGACTTTGCCCCTGAGTTTTTATCTCATTTCTCCATCAGACTCATCAAATCTCTAACAGCTCAAGGACTGGGGTTCGTTACTTTACATCCTCCATTTAGGATGGTACCAACTGATTGATGTCTTCACTTGGTTGCTACAGTAACTGCATTCTTACTCATTAGACTGAAGCAAAGAATCTCCAATCTTCATCCCCTGATTTGTCTCATTTTTTGAGAGTCTTTGAAAAGTCTTGAATGCTCCAAGCTAAGTGTCACCCTACAGCAGTGATTTAGCCGACTCCAAAATTATAGTCCATTACTGCCTGATGTTTTCTATTTTTGCCACAAGCCAGACATCCACACCTTCCTCCAAATCAAATGTTACTACTTCAACAAATATGAAGAGAAATGACTGACAACCAATTTATGGGCATCGCATCCACAGTATATTTACATTTTACAATGATAAGTACATCTACTGGTTTATATATTACTGATGTACAATGAAAAATACTAATGTATTACTAAAGACCTCCAATCATTAGTTTGGTTTATATTTTTAGCAAACACCACCTCTGAAGGCAAGAGCCAGTTAATAACCTTGAACCACAGGAGAAAAGGGATGATTTCAATCACTGTACCTTGTTCTACTGGCCCCCATCATAGGCAGTTTAGATGGGAAAAGAGGTTACTGCTTTACATTTAGATATCTTCTCAGCAGCTCTTGCAAAACCTCTTTGTTTATTAATTAGACTTAAACTGAGAATGACCTTTTATATCATTTTACCTTGTCTCAGGAAAAGCAGCATGTGTTTGCAGAATTCCACAGTCTTCTGCCTCTTAATCTCACTTATGAGAACTGATACCAAGAGAACCACATGACGTGAGAGTCCCTGTTGTCTCCTCAACAGTAAGAAGCTCTTTGGTGACAGAGGGAAAATACCTTACCAAGTGTACTGATCTTCTGAGTTTTTCTATTTAAATAAGTCCACAGAGCAGAACTGCCATAAAAAAGCAATTATAAGGCTCAAATAGGAATTTTTTTTGCATAATCCCCTGAGGTAATTTTCTCCATCTTTTGGTTCAGCAGCAGTGTGCTTCTACCTCCTCAAGATACAATCACAAGGGGGCCGGCCAGATAGCTCAGTGGACCGAAGTGCCTGCTTAGGCAGGCTCAGGGACCTGGGTTTGATCCCCAGCAAGCCATGTTGGCCCCACCCCCTGGACTCACAGAAATGACCATTGAGACTGGGTGTGGTGGCGCATGCCTGTAATCCAGCTCTTGGAAGGCTGAAAACAGGAGGATCGCTACAAGTCCAATCTGTGTAGTGAGACCCTGTAGACCCTGCACTAAATACATTTTTAAAAAAAATCACAGGGCTGGTAAGATAGCTCAGTGGTCTAAAGTGCCTGCTTAGACACGCTTACGCTAGTGCAAGGACTGAGGTTCAATCCCCACCACCACATGCCACATCAGCCCCACCCCCTGGGTGGGCTGAGCTGGCCACAAAACAAAAACAAGATGCAATCAAAAGCACCAAAACGTCAATAAGTGAGATTGGTGGTACTGCACTAAAACCAAAAATTCCAGAGTTTCAACTTCACTGTTAAAACTCTGGAATTTTATCATGAACCTCTACTGGAGGGGTAAGAGGAAGAACATGAAGAAAAATGTCAATGATGTGTAAATTAAACTGCAGACAGTGGGGGACATCAGAAAGATAACTCTGAAGGATCTGAAGCAATGGGAAAATAGTGCAGCACCAGGTTTTCCAAGTATGTACCGCTGAGACTAAGCCCTTGCATCAGGCTCAGAACTGGCTGCGAGATGAGAGTTGCAGACGAGCTAACTCATGTTCACAGACTCAATGCACATCAGGGAAGTCAAGGCTCTGATAAGTCCTGCAGTAAAGAAGCTTGTGTATCTTGGTTTCATTCTGGATTTCCTAATCTTATTTACTCATTGAAACATTTCTTTTCTTGGTTAACATCTATTAAAACTTGGACTCAAATAGTTTTGGAAAGAACCTGTAATTCAAAGAGGAAAACACCAAGAAAGTTGAGCCAAGCAGAAAGTGAGCCAATGACCTTGCTTAGCTACTGCACAGGCCGACGATAGAATGCTTGGTTTTCCAACTGGGGTAAATGATAGAGATGTAATAATTCCTAGAAGCAGAAAAAGGGGTAAATTAAAAATCTGAGCACAGTAGATAAAATATTGGTAGGGCAGTTGGTTTTCCTCTTCACAAAAGTTGGTTCCCAAGATACGGCTCTTTGGCTGAAAATTAATCTTTAACACATAAAGTTGTATTTTAACATTTTTTTGCTTTTGAACAAGTAAATCCAAATCTCATGGATACTTAGATTACCAGATTACAAAGACTGAAGTGAAGGCCATCTTTAAAGCTGTGTGCTTAGGGAACATCCAGGCTCCGGGCCTTGGATGAGCTGGGCATGCTTCACGCATCCTCTCTGCACCCTCGATGCGGGGCTCACCCTGGCCTAACCCCACAGGCTCATCTGCAGTTTGCTGTTTAGGAAGCAGCCTCCCCAGGTTCACAAGTAATCACTGCATCCATCATTTATTTGACCCACACTGGCCTTATCACATAGTACTGTCGCTTTTTGTCCCTCTGTCTCCCCTAGTAGACACAAGCCCTCTGGACTGGGGATACGGAGGTTTATCCTGCAAGGACAGCATTTTACAGTGACCCAGTATCGAAGGAGGATCAAATTCCAGGGCAACTGATTGGTGTAAGATTGTGCAACAATACCAACATGGCTTACGATGTGGCTTTATATCCTAATCAAGTAACACACAGTCTGTAACTCTGTTCTAGCCTCTTGTGCTACCAATAAAGCAAAATGCCTATGTTTTCTACATCTGCAGCTCAAGAGATAAGCTATCCAATGTAAGGAAAGGCCATATTAAAGGGCCACAGAAGGAAATAGCTAAGCTGGAAAAGAGACAGACCCCAGAAGTATATGCTGAAATTTGGAGACAATGAGCAAAGTGAGCACCAGGAAGCACCAACCAGAAACACAGGGATCAAAATAAACTAGTAAAGACCCTCATATAATTCACCACTCATGGCATATTACTTTTGGGGTTCAAAACTCATGTCATAATATTGGCTTTTTTATTTTTATTTTTTTTTATTTTATTTTATTTTTTTTTTTGGTACCGGGGATTGAACTCAGGGTCTTGCGCTTGCCAGGCAAGCACTTATTCTACTGACCTATATTCCCAGCCCTGTGTCATGATATTGGTAAGAAAATTAAGTAAGATTTGTTAACGCACAACCTTCTTAGCCTAGGACTCAGCTCCTAGTAATCGTATAATATGTGGAATTAATATGAAAGTAGCAGCAACTAGTATTTATACTCTTACAAACACCACCGCCCAATCCATTCTACATTCTTATGGGCATAAAAGCACTTAATGGTCACCATAACGCCATGATCCAAGTGTTACTACCAACTCCTTGAGGTTGAAAATCCCAATCTCCAAGCTCCAAAAACCTCAAACCTCAAGTTCAATACTTTTCCAACAGCATTCCAGAATCAGAACCCTCAGAAGCAGAATCCCAATATTTGATTCTGTAGCTCAGCTCCTCTTGTACATGGTTACACACAACACACCTGCGAATCATATATAGATAATATACATGCATGCACACATGCAAGCCCACACACACATGTACACAGCTAAGGCCACCCCAATGCCGCAAAAGAGGTCACTCAGGTGAAACAGGGATATGCTTAGCTTAATGAGGCAACGTAACTGGAAGCTGGGGACTGAGCCAAGCCACAAGGAAGAAGATAGCCCACATACACCAAGGGCAAAGGGTCCCCTCCAGCACAACAGACTCAGCACTGCTGCCTAAGCCCTTTGAGCGCCCCACCAATGCTGGGGCTACCCCTTCCACTCGCCAGGCTGCTGCCTACTGTTAAGCAAAGTCTGCCTCCATGGAATGGACATAACAAACATGTCTCCATGACCATGAACCTTATAACCTTGGCATTTGCGAGACTATGTATTACTAGTTATAATGTCTGTGAAAACCATTCATTTAGCAATTTTTTTTAACACTAACCACTGCATGCCTAGAAATAGATGGGCGAAGGAAATGGGCAAAATCTCTTTTGACTTTCAAACAGCATTCTAGCAGTACCTGAAAGCATTCTTAGAGCATAAGGAAACAGTTCGGCTTTTTTTTAAAGTAACCAGTTTTGCATACAGATGTTCCTTAAACTATGACAAGTTACATAAGATTTTTTAAAAGTTGAAAATAAGGCAGGGATGGTGGGATGTGACTGCAATATTGTCTGGCACTGAAGGAGACTGAAGCAGGAGGACGCAAAGTCTGAGCCCTGTGTAGGCAACTTGCTGAGAACCTGTCTCATTTTTTTAAAAAAAGGGGGCTAGAGACATAGCTCTGTGGTAGAATGGCCCTGCATTCAATTCCCAGTACTAAGTAAACCAAAAAAAGTCAAAAACCCATTTACACCTAACCTACTCACTGTCCGAGGTTAGCAAGGCAGCTCTCCCGTGGTGCACTCCCTGTTTCCCCTTGCGATCGAAGAGTTGGCCAGAGCTGGGCCCACTACCACTGCTCCCTCTCCACTGAGAATAGAGGACCACATATATTCCCCAAAACAATCCAAATTCAAAACATGAAGCACAAGATACACAGTTTCTACTGAATGAATAGCGCTTTCACAGAGTCAGTGAGTCCAAGACTTCTACGTTGAAAGCGCTCTTCACATTTATCCAGTAAGGGAGAAACACAAGGATGGGTTAGCTGGCAGAAGGGAGGCAGTCTAACTCCATGCTCAAGACCTTCTGCACAGGCAAGGCATAGCACTATTTGGTGAAGGGTTTTACCAAATAGAAACCCTTCAAACACTCAGATATTTGGCACCTACCATATTGGAGTCCCCTGTGTCCTGGAGAGCACAGCCACAGCCACTGAGCCTCACCTGGTCCCTTGCATGTGGTGACATCCTGAAAGCAGCACATGAAACTGCTGACCACAGGACCCTGGCCTGAACATTGATAGAGTAGACAGTTTTGTAGAAACATGCTCAGACAGAACCCAGAAGTGGAGTCCACCCAAGTCGCCATGTGTGCCCGTCACCATCCATCATGTTTACCAGAACCAGATAGCTTCTGGCATCAGACTCAACTTACGTGGTTCAAAAGAAGCTTGGAAAATTTGGATTGCTTAATTAATCTTTATGTATTTTGTCCTATTAAGCAGCACAGAAAATGTTGATAGCTCAATGGAATGAATTAGCATTTATAATGTTTCCTTTGGCAAGGGGATGCATCTATATCTACCTATATAAAATACTGTTGAAATAAAAATGTCAAATATAGATTCCTTGGCAAGATAGAAGGAATTTTATAAAACGCGGAGGTAGCATGTGGCCTCAATGATCTCTCATACAAATTTATTTCATTTCTCAAACTGTAAGTATAATGCGCTTAATGAAGCTCATCATTTGCAACCTGTCCCCCATACAGTCCCACGGAGTTTGCCTTTCAAATCCCCTATGCCCAACCCAGGCTTAGGAATTATTTGCATGCTAACATGAGCTGTACACTCAGAGGTCGCAGTCCATATATTACAAAAATTTTCATGCCTTTTCAGAAATCAATGACCCTCACAATTTACCAATTTAAGTATGTGCTGCCTTAAATAATCCTTATGAGATTTGGGACATATTTTCCTGGATGTGAGAAGGACAAAGTAGGAATTTCACAGGATCACATCTTTATCATTTGAAAAACCCAAGTGAAAACCAAAAAATAATCTACCAACAAGACTGAAGGCAAAATGAAATTCAGCTTTAGGACCAGAAAATAGAAACATTAATAGCTTGAAAATATTTGAGCCACAGGAGGGGAAAAAAAATAAGCAGCCATATAGTCAGTATTGTAAGGCAACTGATTCCTTTTATTCTTTTCTTTTGGCTTGAAATTAAACATCTTTCTCAAAATTTCCTATTTGCATATTTTTCCATGACTGATCCCTCTACCCTGAGTTTCTGAAAGTGTCAGATGTTGAAAAGACAAAAATAAATGACAAGATATTATAAAAAAAGACCGCACTCTGTGATCTGAAGGAATCCAACTGATTTAAAATTTCCCATTCTTCTCTGAACAAGATATAATAAAATAGGTCCCACACACAGTAAATTTGTTGCATTATATAAAAATTGCCAAGAGGAGTGCTACTCAGGGCAGAAGCTGGCCTATTTATAAGAGGTAAGTGTTATATGAGTGAAACAGTACAAGAAGATAAAAGATAGGAGGAATGCACAGCAAACATTATGAAGATTTAAAATTTCCTTATCATACCAAAAAATTCAATTCTGTGTGGAGAGCGCTATGTCTTACAAGAACAAAGTGATGTTCAATCAACTACAATGGAACGAAAGGCCTAAACAAGAGACTCAAGACAGGGAATGAAGTCTCCCAAGAAGGAGATCAGGTCCTTGAAGACAACACCAGAGCCACTGCCAGTTCAGGACAAGTCTGCATTCATTGTTGCTGCTTCCCTCAGTGCAGGCAAAGGCAGCTCGGACACAGTGGAAGCCACCCAGTGTGCAGGGAGTGTGCAAGACACACGCATCGGCAGGTGCAACCTGCCCCAAAAGCATCTCCATCTTCCGTGAAAACAAACATGAGCTCCCACTGGTAGGACTAGAGGTAGGATGCTGTGTGACTTCATCTACACAATTCTATCTGCAGCCAAATAGGAAAACCAAATCTCCAATGCAGACAAGAGGCAGCAAGGCTGCATCTCTGATTCTCATTTGTGAAGCAGTGTGTCTGCCGCCTCCCAACTCAGGGTTCACTGATACTACCACAGAGAACAGCTGGTCACCAGGGCCTTTGGAGAGCGGTGATAGGGGACAGAATTAAGTTGTGAATAAGCTAAGTCACAAGTCCTTGTTCTCCAGGTTCTGACTTCATGATCAAAACTCCAGATGTGAAATAAAAGGAATGAAATAAAGGACTAGATAGAATCTGGGAACTTGTTAAAGAGAGGACTTCCAGACCGAAGACACCTCCTCAGAATCAGGGCCCACACTCCCATCAGAGAGGCTGCTCAGGGTCAATAAATAGTTGTTCAAATCTTTTACCACCATTTAGTGGTGATCTGCGCGACTAGCAATTTACATGCGAATTATTTCTAATTCTCAGCATCTGAGGCAGACGTCTCAGTTACTCTTCTCTCATTGCTAGGACAAATGTCTGACACTCAAAATTAGGGAAAGAAAAGTTTATTTAGCTCATAGTTAGTGAAGGTTTCAGTCCATACTCAG
>NDGN011410325.1:0-14937 GCA_002564285.1 Tympanoctomys barrerae
TCTCCTGAGGCCTTTGCTGACCACTGTATTGTAACTTCCAACAGTTCTACCTTCAGCTCAGCATTCTCTTTCCTGCTTTAATTTCTTTATTATTCTTTCTGACTTAATATCATAATCATTTTGTTTATATTTGTAAGGAAGTAAGCTGTCTAGAGAAGGGAGGGGACCCATATCTGATGGCTCTTTGCTCTATCCCTGGACCAATTCTTAGCATGAGGTAGGTGTTTGATAATAGATTGAATGATTTATGCAACTTGTACTCAATACTGTATTAGGATAAAGGTGTATTTTGTTGAGAAATATTATGGTAACACTCATTTGGGAAAGGGATTGGAGGTCTAGTAAAGAGTTATAATTTAGAGTCAGGTCCATAAATATTAAGTGTTCAGTAAGGTAGATTATATTGGTAATAGAATGAAAGTTGAAAGATGACAAATATGTTAAGAATGACAAAATTAACTTCTGAGACTAAGAAAAACAACTTTGAAAAGGAAACTACAGAGAAGTGGCATCAGCTAGGAGACTGCATTTATAAAGAGATTCTAAATCCAGTGGTTATCCCCAATGCAGTACTTTTCGAAAGTGCTGATTCTAGAAGTAAAAAAGATAATTGTTCAAGTTTAATGTAACTTTCAATCTAAAAAAGTTAGCAGCTTATTCTCTGTGTATCTGAGCAAAGCAGTAAGACAACAGTGATCAGTGGAAAGTACTCGATGTGGGAAAGGAAGTAAGCGACTTGGGAAATATGGATGTTGTAGAAATTAATATTCTGAAGTTGTCTGATGATTCCCAGAGGGTTCCGATGTATTTTCCAAAGTTCTTTGTTGTGAGGAGATGTGGAGGATTCTTTTAAAGTGCCAATTTGTGAACATAAAGATGTGCATACCAAAGGGAATTGGAAATACAAGAAATGCGTGCAGAGCTTGCTCTATTTTCTTCCCTTAATAGTTTTGTTTTCAACTCATTCCTTTTGTCTAAAGTTGTAAATAAAACTCTCTGTTGTGAAAGACTCAGATGCCTTTACTGTAAGATTACCAATTGTTCTAATTTCTGTAACAGAATTTATTCCAATGGTAATATTCATTAAACTCATCAAATGTATAATTCTAATAAATATATAACTTATAAATATATAAGTCATTACATATATGAATATATATGCACAGACTTTCTCAATTATAAAACTATACTTATAATTAACTTCATGCATTTAAAACTGGTTGAAAGTTGGACTAAAATCGAATTACCTCCAAAACTTGCTTTGATATGTTCTGATTAGTTTTCTTTCTCTTTTCATCCTTTCTCTTTTTCTTTTCTTCTTTCCTTCTCTCCCAATTTCCCTCCCCCCTTCCTGAGTACATGGTCTTGCTATATAATCCAGACTGGTTTTAAACTCACTATGGGCCCAGGCTGGTCTCAAAGTCCTGGTAGTCCTACTGTGTCAGCCTCTTGAGTGTGGAATTACAGATGTGTGGCACCCTGCCTGGCCGGAAAACAGTTTTCTTAAGATAAAAGGATAGGCACCCATGTTCCGAAGCTCCTCTTTCAGTAGTGTTTTGGTGACACTGCTTTGGATTTGTAGTGGATTTCTAACTAGTGGTCAACTTATTACCCCCAAATGAATTAAACTAGCATGATGCTGAATGTGGGAGGCCCTCCTGAACGTTGTTGCCAGCAGCACAAAGGTAGAACAGAAGAAGCTGCCGGAACAGCTGTTAGGGATGCTGTTTGGAGAAGCTGTTGGAGCTATTGAAAGCTCTTAGTTCTCTTGGGCTATTCTTCTGGAGGACTTTGTCATGCTGGCTTTCTTGATGAATTTGGAGGAACTTTGGTCCTTATCTTGAGCATCACTTTCTGGCTCTGCTCAGCCTCATGAAGAAGCTTGTCATATTGGCTTTCCTCATCACTGGAGGAGCTCAGGACCTCGCTGTTGCTGAGGATAGCTGTGGTACTTTTGGGGGAGCAATGCTCACCTTGAGCATTGCTTTCTAGCTCCAGTTCAGTTATCTCAGCTGCTAGCACAGATCCTTCATCCCACTGGCATAGACTTCCTAGTTTCCACCACTGACCTTTGGGCCTTTCCAGTGCAGATCTGTGAAGCAAGCCTGCATGAGACTTTGTTGGGGCTCTAGGCTATATTTGGACTTGTGGGAGGCACTGTTATAAGGTCTAAGTTTTCATCTGGACTCATGCTGGATATCAAGATCCAGGTTCTTAGCTGGAGTCTTTGGCACTTATTGTGTTGATAGATTTCCTGTACTTGTATGTGGTTCTTGGGTGATTCCTTATAAACTGTTATAAATGTGTCCTGTACTACATTGTTTGCCTTCAAAACCCCTAAATCATGACAGGATTTAACTGAAAAAATGTAATTTTGCCAGTATCTTGATTAAAAAGAAAGAGCATGATTGCTAGATTGAAAAAAAAAAGAAAATGTGTAGGATATTTGATAGGGGATAGTGCTAGAGTTCAAGCCCACATCATTTTGAGCACTAGACAAGTACTCTACCACTGAACTGTTCTCCCAGAGTTTGTAGTTTCTAAAATTATTCCTCCGAAGTGGATATTTATGAAAATTTTCATGTTCTAAAATATATTTTAATAGGTATTATATTTTATAACATAACTTGAGTTCAATGAACTAAAATCTTACCTAGAATTATCCTAGTTTATTCAGTTTTGGAGTTAGTTTTCCCACAAAAGAGATAACAAAAAGATAAATGAAATGGAGTTGACATTTCTATTGTTTTTAGTAGATTAAAATAGTGAGGTTTGGCCAAGTAAATGTGTGAGAAAATTTTCCTCGTATTTATCATACAAATTCTGAGAATTTGCTTGGAACTGATTGTACAGAACTAATACTGAAAAGTTACTTAATTTTACTGCAGTGAAGAATTGTAGCAGGCTGCTCGCCTAACTTATAGATGATAGTGATGTCATTTTAAGGTCAATTATATTTCAAATCCAGTGGTTACTTTGGTCTTTTTCAGTTTCAGTATTTTCTCTTAGAAGGATATTCAGTGCATTTCATATATTGGATATTCAATTAGTTATAAGACTAGGAAGAAAATGCACAATCTCTGTCTTCATATCCAGTCTTGACTATGTCCTAACAGCTGCGAGTCTGAGTCCATTCCTGTTGATTTTTTTTTTCTCATCTCTGTTTAAAGAACTCTAGACTGGATTCTGACTTTGTTTTCCATCTTCTTGAACCTTCTTGCACTGCCAAAAAGGTAGTTTTCCCAATGAATGCTTAACTTTACTTCATTCCTCCCTGTCTTAAAACCATGAGATGGCTCACCATGACCTATATATAGAAAACCAGTTCTAAATAACAGCCATCTTATAGCAGGGCCATGCAGTGATAGAAGATAGTCTGAACAGAGAAACCAGTGGATCTATTTGATGCTGCTTCTACATAGTCTATCTACTTCTTTTTGTGTTTTGCATATTATATTTTTATCCAAGAATCTGTGGTTATGCAGGAACTGAAGGTTCGATCGCTGGCCTGCTGTGCTGGCCCCATCCCTGGGCCATGCTGAGATGGTGACTGAAACTGGTGGTGGCACATGCCTGCAATCCCAGTGCTTGGGAAGCTGAAAACAGGAGAATCATTATGAGTCCAATCTATATAGTGATACTCTCTGTATACCCTGTACTAAATACATAAAAAAGAACCTACAGTCAAAACTGTGGCTTTTCCCCATATTTTATTTCCTATAGCTCATTCTTAATGCAGTGCCACTTCCTTAGGTAACTGAAGAATGAATGAGTGAACACATATTTCAAAAGTGAAATGAATGAATGTTACCTTCTCTATCTCCTGCATTTCCTAGTTCATAGCAATGTCTTTATAAATTAAATATTTCAAAAAAGTGAGAGCAACAGGATTTAGCAAACAGCTGAACAGATATTATGAAGACGTGATGTGGAATGGAAACAATACCTAGAGATTATGTTTTAGCATATACTTATATCCTTTCAATTTTATCTTATTCATCCTGTATACTTAGCATTTATTAGGAATCTAGTAACTCATTTTTGATTAAACAGGTACATGAATTTTTCTTCTATTTTAAACTTTTGATTAAATTACTATTCATTGTTGCAGTTGATCAAAGTTGTCTTCCTAATGGACCAACACTCCCGTAGACATTCCCTGTGTACACACCCTTTCTTTGATTCTGGACTGGTCAAAAACTGCATTGTGGTTTTTCAGTGACTCTCATGGCTGGTTCGTAAGAAATCTTAAAGCTTCCATGTAGGACTTATGGGAGATTTACTTTTGGAATGCTGCCTGTGGAACGCTGCTTTGTATGTGACACAGCTATTCTAATACTGCTGTACTGGGAGAAGCAGGAGCCATGTGGGGAGATCCCAAGGTAGGAAACATCCCTGGGTAGCCAGGGAAAGGCGCAGTTGCCATACACGAGAGGGATAAGACTAAGCCATCTTAGAAAGGGAGCCTCCAGCCGCATGAAGCAGTGATGAAGTGAGTGCCTCGCGGAGCTCTTCATCTTTCTAACTCACAAAAGCATGAGCAAAATAATGGTTATTTTCACTACAAAATTTTGGCCTAGGATTTTCTTTTTGCATTGTAATGGATTGAATGCTTGCCCCTCCCTGAATTCATATGTTGAAATCTGAACTCCCAGTGTGATGATTATGTGAGTCAGGGACCTTTAGGAAGAGATTAGATAGTGACTGGGACTGTTTGCCCCTGTAATAGGCACCCAAGAAAGCCGCCTCGCCCTTTCCCCATTGCATGAGGGTGCAACTAGAAATGAGCAGTCTGCATCCCAGAATGGGGCTGTCACCAATGCCCCACCATGCTGGCATCCTGCTCTTGGACCCTTCCAGAACTGTGAGAAAACAGTTTTCTTTTTAATCCACTCAACATATGATAACTTGTTGTAGCAGCCTTAACTAAGACATGCGGCGATAGATAACTGAAACATAGCATACAGAAACATGGGTAAGTTATCCGTAAATTTCACAAAATGAACAAACCTGTGTAACTAGCATGTAGATCAGGAATCAGAATATTGCTGTTCTTCAGAAGCTATCCCTGTGAGGGTAAGGACCTTTTCAATATCCAGTACTGCGAGTTAGATTTGTATGGCTTTGGATTGCATCAATAAGCTTACCGACTTACACTTTTCTCTTCTAGTGCTGAAGATTGAATCCAGCTTGTGAAGACAAGCATTCTACCACTGGTGCTGTAGCATTCTGTACTCTATTTCACTTAGTGTTTGTGAGATCTATCTGTTATTGAGTGTAGTTATAGTTAAAGCATTCTTATTGCTATGTAGCATGTGAGATGAATTTCACTGTTGATGGTTATTTGAATATTTCTAGTTGTTGACCATTTTGAATATCCTGCTATTAACGTTCTTAATGATGGTTTTTAATAAACATTTATACTCCTTTTTGTGGGGTGATTTTTTGAATTGTTTTATGACTATTTTGTATGTAAGCTTTAAGCCAGTCTAGATTACAATAGTTATATGCATGCACTATAATCAATATGCCTAGCTAGCAGATTTCATAGCTTAGAGCAGTTATTTAAGAAATATATGTTGACCCTGTAGCAGTTTTAAAATACAGATGCCTGGCTCCCTACAAAAACTTCTGAATTAATCATGGAATTTATACTCCAGTCTTCATACAAAAAAGAAAGGAAATGGCCTTTCATTTAGACATTCTTTTAAAATTAATAACAGCTTATTGGAAAGTATTTCATCTGCTTTGAACTGTTATTTGCTTTGAAAATAGTGTGAGAATGAAAATTATTTTGTTTCTTATAATGATTAAAAGGGATCTAATACACCACTGAAGATTCTACATACTAGGATCATACTTAAGGTTCTTAGCTTCAGTGAAACACTTGTTAGGATAGAGCTGGTAAAGTATGCTTCATGGATAACTGCAAAGAGTCAAAAGGCATATTTCCTGTACTTTGTTTAAAGATTCATCTTATCATTTCTATGGGGAAAATTAGTGGATACTGCTATTACAACTTTTTCTTCATGTCACAGCTATCAGCAATTTCCTTGTTACTGACTTTTTTCATGTAGCTTTTGGACTATATACTTAAAAAAATTGCAATGCTAAAATTATTCCAAATAAGCCAGGTCTGATGATTTTTAGTCCTAGCACACTTACTTACATGCCAATACCATATGGAAAAGTTTGACTCACAAATGCCATGATAATTTTCTTTTTTGTAATATGTAGCTCTGGGAAAGAAATGAGTGACATAGAGATTGAAATTAATAGCAAATGGTTTTATAGCTTGTGCTTTGTGTTTGTGGTTGTTAATTCTGAAGTCTGAGGATATGTAAAAAGTTTAAAGGGCCTTTTCAACTACCAAGCTAAAAAATATGTATTTACAAACAAGTGCCATGCACTTCATATCTTTGTCAGATGCTAATATTTTTGTAATACTATGATGTATTACATTTTCCCATTCATTAATTTATAAATAAACATTTACTGAGTGTTTTTCAACAGGCAAATGTCACTCCAGGTCAGTCAGTTTACAGAGACAGGGGTCTCTTCCCTGGAGGAGCTTGTAGTTGTCTGGGAATACCAGATATCTACACAAATACTTACAACGTGGCGGCTTCTAGCGTCTGAGCAAAATAAGATCAGCAACTAATTTAATGTATGGGATTTAAAAAGTTTTACAGAGCATATAAAATTGAATTGGGTCTTGAAGGAAGCATAAGAGTGTAAAGGAAGGTTTCCTAAGTGAAGAGAGTAAATTAGTAGCTTAATACGAAGCCACAGAGCTGAGAAAGACTTCATGTGCTCAGACAACATGGCAAGTTCTGTTGGTTATGAGCGTAGGGCACCCTTGAGTGAAGAGGAAAGGAAAGAATGGGGTCAAAGCAGGTAATCATTCTCACTGCCAGAAAACAAGAACCTGTCCCACCCTGACATCTCACACTGCCATTGTAATAGTTTGGGACAGGTGACCATTGGTGGAATTGAAATGAGTTGAAGGAACGGTAGACTTTTGAGCAGAAAAAAAATGTGACTTGGTATTCCAGAAGAATGGAATGTAGATCATGTATGTTAAGCAGGTCAGTTGGCGCTTCTCCCAAGGGAGAGCTGCCACAGCGTGAATGGGCACAAGATTTGGAAGGTAGTCTGTGTAGTACAAGGGCTCTACACATCATTGCACCTGGCTTTCTGTACCTTTACCTCTCTGTTTAGTGACATGGGTGAAATAGCTATTGAGGTAAATCACATGATCAAGAAACAAAATTATTTTTAATGGGGAGTTATGATGTTTTGAAAATAAGAAGCAAGATATAAAGACAGACTCAAAGTTCTGCAGTTCTCATTACTGACAGAAAGATATTGGGTGTTTCTGCAAGTACCTAAGGTAAGGACCAGTATTATGACACGTGAAGGGAGCAGCTACTATCTTACCAGCAAGGCTTGGATAAAGGCAAGGTGATAGTGGCTCTCTGCACTCCAGCAAGGTCTTTAATTTAGTACCTTTAGATGCTATGTTTTAAAAGTGACAAAGAGAAAAGGATGGTTAGGTAGGACAGCAACTGGTAGTGAAAGGTCTAGGAAAAATATTGCTGTTAAAACAGATACTAAAACTAGGCCCTTTACTCTCTAATTGAGTTAAAACACCAGACAGTTGCTGAGAGCAAGAATTTTCTGGAGGGAATACAACCACTAAATATGAGAGGGTGGGAGCTCAGTCGTTCTGATGCTCTTAATAGTGAATCAGAAACTAAATAACACTGCAATTTTAACCTGTAAGATCAGACCCCTGTGACTGGGAGAGTTCTAGCCAAGGATGGTAGCCAACTTGTCACAGGTGCTATGAGCTATGACAATTTTACTTAGCTGACCGTCAGCGCCACTGGAAGATGTCTGAGAATGTAAAGTGTATTCTTGATATCTGGATGGCCTCAGCTGGATGTTTTTAGGAGACCTGAGATGAATGAGAGCAGGGCACGAGGTAGGGCCATGTGCTGAAAGATGATATTGGAAGGTTTGGGTGAGACATGATGTTGTTGTTGTGTTCTGATGCTTCTGTAATAATGACAGCTATTGGAGATTGGCTTGAGGGCCTGTTAGGGCTCCGTGTTTGGCTCTGGATATGTCATCTGATTTAATCATTACAATAGTCTTGGGCAGTTAGATTTCAAAAAACAAAAGCAAAAACCTCCCCTCTTTTTACCAGTGAAAAATAAGAGTTAAAATTCTTGGATCCAGTTATGATGTTTACTAGATGTGCTTCTTTGGGAAAGTTGATAATTCCACTATGCCTCTGCACCCCAGTCTAGAAGCTTGAAGAATTATAAAGCTTATCACACAGGTATGTGCTGGAGTTTAAATGTATCTGGTAATAGCAGATGCTTAATAAAGGTTTACTATCTTGTATAAAATTGTATCACAGCTTCAAAACTCATGCTGTCACTGCAACACCTTGATGGAGGAGGGTATGATCATTAACAAAAGACAAATTCACAAGCATTTGAATAGCTTTCTTTATGGGAACATATTTAAAAATATATGCAGTGCATTTGGGAACTTAGTAGATAGCCCAGTAAAAGTTGATGAATATGTGAATAGAGTAACATTTTTAGGTAATACTAGTTTACAATGTTTTGCCTTTGTATTGTTTTACTTACTTATCTAGCTTCTGTCAATCTAAGATGCTGTTCACTGTTATAAATTTTTCTGACCTTCAAAATGAAATGGGGGTACTTTTTCTTTAAATTCTCCTAGAATATTAATTGTCTCTGATATTATTTCTTGACTTACATTATACTTCCGTTTGTAATTGTCTCATCCTGTCCACAAGACCCAAAGCTCAGCTTTGGCATGGCTGTCAGCATTCTCTTTTGTGGTGTGTTTGTAGCACTTCAGTTTTGGTATGTCAAGGCTCAATTTTGGGTTTTTTTTGATTGAACTGAACCACCTTATTAAGAATTAATTTTTATTCCTTTTTTGGTTCCCTTTAGGCAATCAGGTGATATCTGCAGAACATTTCCTGTACATAGGCCATGGTGGTATTATTTTAAAAAGTATACTAATCACAAAATATATTTATTTATTTATTTATTTATTTATTTATTTATTTATTTAATGTTACCTGGGATTGAACTCAGGGCCTTGTGCTTACCAGGCAAACTTATTCTACTGAGCTATCTCCCCAGTTTTGTATACTTCTTCAAAAACAAACATTACTTTAACTAAAATTAGATTCTAAATCTTTCTGCCAAGTGATCTGCTAGTAAGGGCTCATTGACATTCCCTCTAGGGCCTTGGACCTCCTGTGTTCCCCATCCTCACTGTGCTCAGTTTGCACACTTTACTCCTCCTCTGAGTTAGTGCTACAGTTCCATAACTGAGGCTCCTGTCTTCATCCCTCCACCTCCACTAGTATGCTCAGGGTTCGAGCCAGGACCTCGCGGAGCTAGTTAGGCAAACATCTTGCCACTGATGTGCATTCTCAGTCTCCTGGTTACATTCTTGACTCAGATAAGTCCTCTACTTTGTGGCGATGATGAAGTTTCTCTTCTGATGACTGTGTTCTCTTAGAAGGTTCACAGTTAAAACCTCTAGGCTGTGCAGGTGGCTCTGTGGCCTTCCAGTGTCCCTATTCTGTTGAATTTTCTGCAGCATCCTTTTCCTGGCCTCTTTCTTTTCCAGTCTCCTTGAACCTTTTACTCCAAAATTCTAAGTAATTTTTTTTTCATTTGTGTACTCATTCTTTGATTACACACGATTCTGGCATGCCTTCTCAGTCATTATGGCTACCAGCTCTGGACGTACGTGATTTCACCAAAGCTGTGTAATCCTGCAAGTGTCCTTAATCTCTTTCTCCTTCAGTTTTCACAGATGCATTAGTGCCCACATTGTAGGGTTGTGGTGAGGATGGAATCAGTACCTGGAAAGAGTTTAAGCTGGTGCCTGGTACACCCAAAGTGTGTATCATTTCACTGTTGGTTGGGACTACACTCGACATCAGTGTCCTCTTTCTGCTCTTCTCTGTGTTGACTGCTCTTCTTTTTTAATTTGAATTATTTCTAAATATTTTTAAATAATCCTTCTAAGGTATTGGCTTCTAAGTGAAGCCTTTGTGTATAACCTTTCCACCATTGCAAAGAGCTGATCTTTTCATCCTGTGTTGTTTCTGAACCTTGAAAATAAATATATATGAGCATACTTTAGTATTTATATGTGTATCTGTATCCTCTGCTATATCATAAACTCATGAGAACAAAGGCTACGATTTATGCATCATTGATTTCTTGGAAGCTAGCTTAAGGCTGGCACTTATTATTCAATAAATAGTTGTTGGACTGTGTTTTATTAAAATTGGACAATAAAGCATTTTATGACTTCAAATGATAGTGATATTGAATTTCAAGTTATAAGACTCAAATCCAGAGCACTTTATCACTGTCATACGGCTATGCCTGCACACATACACGTGTATGTGTGTTTGTATTTGCTCTGTATATGCCTGGTTAAATAATTCCTGTGTGTTGTTCATTTATTCAGTGACTTCTAGTAGTTTATAAGAAATGGATTTCTTGACTTCCTATGTAGAGCAACAAGCCAGGAGTTGTGGTGATTCAGTGCCAAAGATCTGTTTGTGTCTGCCTGGAAGACTACATGTCCACTGGTGTGGTTCAAGCTGTGCTCTAATAAACAGGAGCTCAAATACTTTATGATGAGAAGTCCAGCCGAGTACTCTTTCAAGTGCTCAAGCTGATCATGGGGAATATTTTCTGGGTCATGTTCGCTTCACAAAAACAGCCAATTCTCATCCTTCCCTGAGGAGGAAATGCTGAAGCTCCCTAGCTGTCATGTGGTGTGAGGAGGAAACGAAGGGTGGAAGGAGGAAGGGCCAGTACTGCCTCTCTTTTCCTTGGTGAGTAATGGGACAGGCACCTGGCCAGTGCCACAGGCCCCACTCAGACTCTCAGGCTGTGCTGAAATGCAGAAGTGATTCTTTTTTTCCCTTTTGTAGTGACCATGTTGTTCCAGTGAGCAGAGAAACATGACATAGAAGCAGACAAACACACCAAGTTCCTGCTAGTTGCTAGGCTGAGCAAACTGGTATGGGTGTTTGAAGTATGCTTCCCATGTTGATTGCCTAATCATGACTTGCTTTCAGATCCAAACACAATAGCACTGTCAACATTCACCAGCATTTGGTAGGCTTCTCTGCCAAGCTAATTAACAGATTTCAATGCACAAGGATGAGAATAAAAGGAATGCTTTTGATCAAGAAGTAGCTTTGTGGGAAATTAGATTTTTTTCTTATTTAAGGATTATTTCTAATTTGTGTTATAATGTTATAAATATTCATTCCACTGGCCATATTTAAATTTTAACTCCTGAAGTTTTTAGATTATATTTAACATTGATGCTAATGTAGTTCCAGTGGGCTTTACTCAGGTTTTCTTCCAAAAAATTTGATGAATTATTGAACAGATAGTTTGCTTTGAATTTAAATGTCAATGAGGGAGTAGTTTATCTGTGTGATGACTTTCTTGTGGACAGAGGAAACTTAATTTTTCTTATTGTCAGGAATAGGTAATCAACTGTTTCCCCTGGAGAACTATTGGTCTCGTGCTAAGCAAGGCAGTATCCTGAAGTCGGGGTTGAAGACTCCCTAGGAAGGCTAACACTTAGGAAGCTGGAAGAAAATTAGGATGAGGATCATCTTCTCAAGAGGGCTAAACAGATTTTCAGGGAATGGTTTGTGGGTGACATAAGGGCTTAGGTGGCTCTAAGGACAGCTGTTTATCAGCAACTGCTGGCTCTTGTCCAGTCATACAAGATAGCAGCGATGTCCACCAGTGTTATGTGGAGTGATATTCTTTTCACCAGCAGGTTTCTAGCATGGAACACAACTCTGAGGGAGGCTTTAAAGAAATTTTGTAACTAGGAAGCCACATAGTGGCCCAGCTGTCACAGGGGAAATGGAAGGTCAAGGTTAATTTCATTTGGTTGGTAAAAGAGTTTTGAGGGAAAAGTTCATTTTCATGTTTCTTTTGGCTAGAGACAGAAGAAATGGGGAAAAGATGATTGTCCTTTTCTGTTGTCCCTTTTAGACTAATCAGGTTATATGGTTGAAGATGATTTAGCATGCAGAGGACTGAATGAGGTGCGTTACATCTATAAATTCTTTCAAGCCTCATGGTACTCTCAGAAGGTGAGCATCATTATTCCTTGCTTATTCTGAGTGGGGAATTGGGAGGCTGAGAGGTTGGGTAGCTTCTCAGAATCAGATGGATAATGGTAGAGCTGGGATCTGAACTGGACAAGGCCAGTGATAGAGTCGCTGGTCTTGGCCAGTGAACTGTGCTGCCTGGGTCTTTGTGAAGTATTTCTCTCCCTAGAGTTAAGTCATAGATTTGCATTTGTGTTGCATTTTGCTAGGGACTTCCAAAAGCAAGGCTTTGGTTTCGTTTCTGTGGCACCTAGTATGATGCCTGCCTCTTAGGAGTTTTCCCAAATTGCGAAAAGCAATGGCAGCAACCTGGGACGGAGACAAACAGCAATGGGAGAACCTCAAGTGACGTCTGTGAAGTTTTTCAACTTTATCCAATGAATAGAAAAACGTCTTGTGTCAGAGTTTAGAATTCATGAAAACAAAGTTAAAGATGTGCAAAGTTAAAGATGTGAAAAAAGGAAGTCACTGATTTCTGATATGATTTTTGCCTTCTCATCTTTAAAACTAATGTTTATGTTTTTTTTCCCCTGGAATGATGTAAAGACAGTGAACTTCTCCTAAAAGTCAAATGCAAGGCATTTGGTTATCAACTCCATGTAAGTCAATTCAGAGGCACCAATGTCATCTCAGAGCTTGGTGTCTCTCTGTCTCTCTCTCTGTCCTCTCTCTCTCTCTCTCTCTCTCTCTCTCTGCTTAGGTCAGGACAACTTTAGAACATTTGTTATTTTGCTCTAACCTGCTGGGTTTCTGCATGGGTTCTGAAGCTGTCTTTCTGTGGGGAGAATTGTATGTACAAGGTTCAGACTTTTATTTATCATGTGCTGTGGTGTGGATGTGGCTTGTTCATGAAGGTTCTTGTGTTAGAAAGTTGATTCTCAGTGTATTCACACATGGAAGTGCTGAGACCTTAAAGAGGTAGAGCTGGGCCAGGTCTCTGAGGATGCCACCCTCAGAGGGAGTTGGGGTAATACACTTGCGACCCTCCGTAGTTCCTGCAAGAAGATAATTGAAAAAAGAGTGAGCCTGCTCCCATTCTGGCTTTTTGTCTCATCATGTGGTCTCACCCTGTGGCTCTTGGTCCTATCACGGTGCCATCTGTTCTGATGTGACAAAGCCAGAGACTGAATTGATGGGGGCTCCTGTTCTACAACTTTTCACTCTCAAAAACTGGGCTAAATAAGCTTTTTACAGAGTGCACAGCCTTAGATTTTTTTCATGGTGACAGAAAATAGACTCCTACATAAAATTTATCGCGAAGGAAATTGCAGCCTCTCTTTGAAAGGCAGCCACATTTCCTTCATGCCTGCCTCAAGCTCATTTCCTCTCTTGCTTCCCTTTGTCAGTGAGACTTAGTCCTGACCAAGGCTTGTTAGAAGGCAGCGCGACCCAGCATTCCCAGAGATCTTACTTTTCCACCATAAGCTTGAACTCTAGATTTATGTCCAGGTTTTCCATATTTTTAAGACACAGCGCCAGCAAGCCAAGCATGTGTATGAAGCCAGCATATCCAGCCCTGCTTAGCAACCTGTCTAAGCATTCACCTGCCTTACAGACATCTGAGGGTGCAGCTTGACGGGAAGGGCAGCAAAATGAATGAACGAAGTATGTACATGAAAAAGAAAAAGAAAGCAAAGCTAACTTGATCAAAAGGAGTCACGCTGAAGTGAGTAGAGCAGATCTAAATTTAGATGCAAGTGGGATTCTATTTAGTGACTGAAAAGGATAGTAAATTTCCTTAAAGTAGTGAGGTTTGCAAAATTAGTTATCTACCTAAATTTTGCTTAGTAGTGTTTCTTAAAGTATGTATGCATGCATGTAAGTAACTGGTATAACCAAAATGAGGCTATGTTTATGAGCTTAATATTTTCCATTGAGTGTACAAACAATTTCTGAGATTTAAAGTTTCCTAAAGTGTTCATCTACAAAAATGTGAACCTCTGCAATGTATCTTGAAAGCCCTAATGTTACTGGGTACAGCTGGTACTATCTATGCCAGAGACTGGAGGACTCTATACAGTATAATTACCATAGGAACTTTAAAGGAATACCTACATCCATTTTAGTAGATTCTGGTTTACATGGTATGATGTAGGGGTTGGGGACTGTTTTGTTTTAAACTCTCTTTAGCTGATTTTAATGTGCAGCTAGAGATGATATCATATTGGCCTTAGAGGAGAATGTCAGGCATAACTGATGTTAGGTCCTTGAGTTTTAGCACTGACATCACCTGCCCTGCAATTCCCTGCAGCCTGCCTAGACCATGATGCTACCAGACTCCAGGCCATGCACCTCACCTAAGACTGAGAGCCTCCCAGCAGTTGTTGCCTCCAGCCCTCATGCCTTGGAATAAAGAGAATCCCACCTGACCTCATTTATGTGTACCTGTGTGTTTTCCTTACCTACTAATAGGCAGATTTCTGGAGAGACTGACCTATGTGCTTGATATCATAGTTATGTTTGTTTCTCCCCAAAATCATACAAAGTAGTTATAAGAAGGCAATGAAAGAGCAGAGGATGAAAGAAAACTAGCGTGCCCTAAGTTGTATAAATAGCACCTGATGGAATTTAAGCCCAAGCTAGTCTGGTTTCAGAGTTCACATGCTTGCTCTTCAGCCTAGTGGCCTACATAGAACACTAACGATTGAAATGGGGAGCAGAAGTGAACACAGCTGTTGGGGAAAGCGTGAGGGAGTGATGCAGAATAAGAAGAG
>NDGN011410332.1:0-20160 GCA_002564285.1 Tympanoctomys barrerae
GGGATTCTTAACCTGGGCCTGGGGAGATTTGGCTGTACTGAGACCCTCATTTGAAAGTTTTTGTGTGCATTTTTCTGTGAACAGAGTATTTGTCATCAGAGTCTCAAAAATACCTATGTATCAGCTGTGCTAGTCCCATTCTCTGTTGAGACCTAGACCCTCCTTCCCAGGCTAGCCCCCAGTAATCCCCCCTGACTCTGACCCAGGGCTAGCTATCTGATACTCCCATCTCGAGAGAGCTAAAAGCCAGTTGTTGGATATTCAATACCTTTACCATGGCTTTCACTTTCTCTGAAAAGGCTTGATGTGACCCTTACAGTCATGGAACCATGTTTTCCACTCAGTTAAGGGCTGGGGCTTATGCCTCCCATATAAATTGCCTCAGAGTAGCTCCTGGCACCCCCGTTCTCCATCTGCCCCTACTTCCCACCGCATGCGTCTGCTGAGATTATGCTGTTCTGGACAGGGGCAACAGGCAGAAGATGCAGAGCCTAGCATTGCTGGAGCCACACAAACCTGGCTCAAACTCAGACTCTGCCACTTCCTGGGCAAGTCACTCACCTGCAGAACCTCAGCTTCCTCATCTGCTAAATGGAGATAATGATAGCTGCATCTCTGAGTTACATGGAATTAAATGTGAAAATGCTGGACACAACAGAAGCTCAATAAATGTGGCTTTCCTGCTGCCTTTGTAGCAGGAAGAAGTACTTCCCAAGGTCATTCAAGGAGTTAGGGACAGAAGCCTGGTTCCTAGCCTGGGGCTGGAGGGGTCTAAATGGGACCGAGCAGAAAAGGCACTGCGGGGTTCCCTGGTCCTTGAGCCTGGCCCAGAGTGCAGAACAAGAACAGGCAGGAAAGATCAAAGGGGGCTGGTGATGACAACAGCACCAGCCTCACTAATAACCCTGTTCCTGATGCCAATCGGGCCTGGCCCTGTCCTGCCTGGGGCACAGGCAGGCTTGCCGGCAAAGCTCAGGAGGTACTGATGGATCCCGCCATCCTCATCTCTGCTGCAAGAGCCTCAGCATACCTCAGCTCCTGCTGGGAGTCACTGTGTCTATCTCCTGTCTTCTGAGTGAGGCTGTGTGGCTGCAGTCTTTCCACACGTGACTGCCACTGCCCCTACCTGCTCTCCTGATTCTCTTCCTCTGAGCTCAGCAATTTCCACTCCTCCCTCCTCCTTGGTGCAGAGCTAACTGCCTGGACCTCAGGACCAGACTAAGACTGACAAACTAGGGTCCCCTCCCCACTTTGGGCCCAGCAGGAACCAGCATATGAGGGCAAAGTGCAGCTGGGAGCAAGAGCCTTGATCAGGGACCCACTTCTGGACCCTCAGGAGCTCTCTGGTCAAAACCCAGCACACCCCTGGCCTATTTCTTCCTGTAAATCAAAGGGGTGGCTCCAGTGTTCTCCAAGTTTGGGGGTCATGAGAGGTGGAAGATCTGATGAATGCTATGGACTCCCAAGAAAGATGCAGCAAGGACTCCTTGGAGTGTGCACATCTCATGCATTTCCAGGGGTATTGTGGTGCCCTAGAAGTCCACGCCCTGTTCTGTGCTTATACGTAATGCTGTCGAAGGCCAAGGGAAATAAAACACGTGCCCATCCTCTCCCAGCTTGCTGCCTCAGAAGCCAGAGGTTCTGGTTCCAGTTCTGCACCCAAGTTGCTGTGCAGCCTTGACCAGGTCCCCTCCCTCCCTGTACCTTAGTGGCTACCTCTGTAAAGTGAATGTCTGCCCTTACCTTTCGAGCCTGGCTGAAGAGAAAACGTAGCAAGTCCTTGATGTTCTTGGCCTTGTCCCTCTGGAAGTGGACCACAGCCTGGGTGGGGCTAAAGCCTGTGGCCTGTGGAACCTCAGGCCAGCCCAGGTCCAGGTCTGGAGGGTCTACATCGGAGGCCATGGGGAAGTAGGTGCCTGAAGTGACTTCAGAGAGCAGGCTGAGGCGGTCCGGCCCTGAGGCCTCTGGGCCCTGGGGCTCGCTGAGCTCAGGACCTGCACGCACATGGCTGGTCATGTAGTCCATGTCCAGGGCACTCAGGAAGGGAAGCTCCCGCTCCTCGGAGATGACCTGCAGGTAGGCAGCTTCGCCCCGCTCCAGGAGAGCATCGGCTGCCAGCCTCGCTGCCTCACTGTGCTGCAGCACCAGAGGTGAGCTCTCCCGCCACCAGGGCCGCTTCAGTTCCTCCACCCGGCCCCGCAGGGGTCCTGCCATTCCCTGGGGCCCCCCAGGCCCTAAGCCTCCAAACATGCCTGGCCACCCAGCTGCCTCACCTGCCAGCTGACTCCATCGCCTACACCCTAGCTGGCTGTAGCAGGAAGAAGATACCAGCTGCACGCCTCTTGCTGGCCCTCCCAGTGTGAGGCAGGGCCCTCAACCTGTTGCCACCCTAAAGTCAGAGCTGTGCTCCGCCCCATTGCCCCCGGCCTCTGGAACCTGTCAGGTCGGCCCCACCTGTCTGCCTGTGTTGGGACTCGCCTGCTGGGAAGCAGCAGTGCCAGGCTTTCCATGAACGAACGCTGCTGTCTCCCTCCCTGCCCGTTCCAGCAGCACCACCCCATCCAGGCAGGTCCTTAGCAAGTCTCCGGCTCTGACCTTCTAGGGACCCACGGGGGCTGAAGACAGTGCAGAGGGGCTGAGCCCGCTCAGGGATGCACACATATGCACACTCCACGATGGTGAATGACTCAGGACACCCAGAGGACAGACAGGAACACACAAGCAGGTACACTCACCAACTGACTGACGTGCAGACATAGACAACAGGCCGAAACATGCAGACCACACATTTAAAAAAAAAAATTATAATATTTTTATTTTTAAATTTTATTAGTATGTTTGCAATACATAATGATTATAGTCATCATGGGAGGATTATATATATATATATATATATATATATATATATTCTTAATTCTTTTTATTTCTCTTTCCCCTCTCTTCCTTTCCTACTCCCATCTCTTGGTCAGACCACACATTTTCAGTTTTTTTGGTTTTGTTTTTTGAGACAGGGTCTCAGGCTGGACTTGAACTTACTGTGTAGCTCAAGCTGGCCTCAAAGTTAAAACAATCTTGTTTCAGCCTCCTGAATATAGGGTTTACAGGCCTGTGCCACCACACCCAACCTGAGACCACACATTTTGCTCAAACCCCATGACATGAACTGACCCAAACCACCAATGAAGACACTGGCTACGCCCCACAACATACTGCCACGGGTAGTGGAGATCTTGGCCTACATATACACAGGCCCCAAACAAGTGATGACTAGAATGTCACACAAAACTGCCAAGGACATCAACATTGACCTGTACCCCCACCCAGACCTCTCTCCTCTCATCAGGGCCTTGCCACTCTCTGCCACCATAACTTTGGAGCCCACAGGCCTTGGCCACAGCCTCCATCAGGCTCAGAGCCCATCCATCCTCCACAGACCTAAAATAAGAGCCCTCACCCTGACCTCAAGACTGGCCTGAACTGTTTGTTTTTGTTTTTTAATCTTTATTTGGTACAGGATCTTGCTACACAGCTCAGGCTCATAGTGATTCTCCTGTCTCAGCCTCCCCAACACTGGGGTTATAGGCTTATGCCACCATGCCTGGTTTCAGGGCCAGGCATAGCATGTAGTACCTGGGATCAAACCCCAGTCCTTTGCACTTGCCAGGCAGGCACTTAGACTGCCGAGCTATCTCCCCAGCCTTGGCCTGGAACTATTAAAAAGCACATCTCCCAGGCTCCACACACCCTGAGGTTCTCAGCCAAAAAGTCTGAGAGGGCTGAGGCCTAGAGTTTGATGTTTAACAAGTGTCTCAACGCAAAGGGGGTGGTGGGCTGTGGCCCACCTGAGACTTTATGTCTGAAACTGTGTTTCCAGCACTTTGGATTCCAGGAGACTCTTGGCCTGGTGGGAGCCAGTCCTCAGACTTCCTTGAACCCTTCTCTGGGGCTGAATAGTAAATGCTTAGAGTGCCAAGGGTTTCAGATAGGATACAGCAAGTCAGGAGGCAAAAGTGGCAGGCATGTGTCCCATTGAAATCCAAACATTCATGGTCTGTCCTCAGGACCAGGGAGAGGCCTTCTGTGGAGGAGTCAGCAAATGGCAGCTGAAGCTGAGAACCCAGGTGAGACACAAGTGCTTGTACCATTTTTACATGAGAGAGGAGACTGGATGATGGTAGTAGAGAGGGCAGAGACCCTAAAACTGTGTTCAGCCTGACTGCTTGGAAGTTTATCTAGTCTGTGATGGTGTCTACAACAGTTTTCTCTGTGAGAACTTGGGTTTGCCATGGTGCAGGAGCTCAGGGGTGAGGGGCCCCAGGGGACGGAGGAGATCTATAGACCTGGAGCTGAAGGCTCCAATCCCATCCCAGAAAGTGGAGCACCATCCTCTCAGGAGGCCCTTCCCTGGGGGCGGAGAGGCTCTGTGAGTAGCAGGGAGTCGGGTAAACAAAACCAGCCTGTGGGAGGGTGTCAGGCAGCAGATCTGGCAGGGCCCTCATTAGGGACTTATCTCCAGATTGGCTTGGAGGGGAGAAGGGGAGAACCAGGACCTTATCTGGGTCAGCATAAGAGGGAGGGAGGCCTGTTTATGTGTGGCTGTTAAGTGTGTTTATTCCTAGTGTATATATCTCTATCTCATATATTTTTGGCTCTGTATCTTGTTCATTGTAATAGTAGCAAAATGCGCATAAAATATACCATTTTAACCATTTGTAGGTGTTCTGCAGTGTCATGAAGTACGTTCTTCAGCTCCAGGACTCCATCTTGTAAGGCTGAAACTCTACCCCATGGGACCACCATGCATCAGTTCTCCCCCGCTACCTGGAGCCTGGCAACCACCATCCCACTTCCTGCCTCTGTGAATTTGATTTCTCCAGGAACCTCCTGTAAGAGGAATCAGACAGCGCTCTTCTTTTCATGCCTGGCTCATTTCGCTTAGTCTCATCCATGTTGTAGTCTCTTCTGAGGATGCTAACCCACGTGTCTGGGTACAGTCTGTGTGTGATACCGAGGATCTGATGCGCTCGAGACAATCATTCACTTCTGGACTTGAGCTGCATCCACCTTTTGGCTACTGTAAATTATGCTACTTGCACATGAGGGTACAAATCTTGTTCTTTATATATATTTTTAAATCTGGGTCTCTATTTTTGTGTACTGCTCTCCATGCTCAAGTTTGTATTAAATTCCATTTTTAGTTGTAAGTACAAAATTCCAAGCTAGGCATGGTGGTGCATGCCTGTAATACCAGTACTCAGAGGCTGAGTCAGGAGGATTGCTGCGGGTTTGAGGCCAGCCTGGGCTACACACTGAGTTTAAGGCCAGCCTGAACTGCATAGTGAAACCCCATCGCAAATAACAAAGCTGGGTATTTTTCAATAGCCGGGCATGGTGGTGCATACCTATAAGCCCAGCATTTAGGAGGCTGAGACAGAAGGATTTCTGCAAGTCTGATGCTAGTCTGGGCTACACGGTGAGTTCAAGCTGAGTTCAGCCTGAACTACATACATAGTGAGGCCCTGTCTCAAAAAACAAAAACAAAAAATTCCATTTTTTGTTTGTAAATAAAACATCACCGAATACTGGCAATTTCTTACAGTTCAACTAAATATGTGTGTAGCTATCCATCCATACCTACCTGTGCATACATATATGTGCTACCCGTGATTTTTGTTTGGGTTTTTGTTATTGTTTTTCTTTTCTGAGACAGGGTTTCACTATGCAGTTTGGGCTGGCCTTGTAGCCCTGAGGCTGGTCTCAAACTCACAGTGATCCTCCTGGCGCAACCTCCCGAGTGCTGCAATTATAGGCATGCACCACCATGCCCGGTCCTGGGGCCACACAGTGGGCGCCCACATCAGTGGCTGAAATGGCCCACCCAGGGCTCGGGGCGGAGACCACATGGCATGTGGGGCCAGGAATCCAACTCAGGTCCTTGTGCTTGCCAGGTAGGTGCTTATGCCTCTGAGCTCTCTCTCCAGCCTCTACCTGTGATTTTTACCAGGCAGGCACTGTGCCACTGAGCTATATTCCCTGCCTCTGTCTTTAATATCTAGCCACATGCCAGTGTGTGTACCTATAGAGGGGGTCCTTGACTCTAAGCCTGGGCTTTGGTACTAGCTGCTGGTACAGGCAGCTGAATTGAAAAGGACAGAAGTGGGAGGACTGGGCCAGCCAGACAGCCCAGCGGAGTAAAGCACCTGCTTAGGCAGAGCAGTGGTCAGGGTTCAATCCCCGGTGTGCTTTGCTGACCCTGCACCCGAGGCATGGTTGAGGTGGCACACACCTATAATCCCAGCACTTGGTTCTTTCCTTTCTTTTTTTTGGTGGAACCAGGGATTGAACTCAGGCCCTTGTGCTTGCCAGGGAAGCACTTATTCCACTGAGCCATTTCCCCAGGCCCCAATCCCAGCACTTGGGAGGCTGAAAACAGGAGGCTCACTACAAGTCCAATCTATGTAGTGAGACCCTATGTAGTAAATATATATATTTTTTAAAAAGTGGGAGGACTGAGTTAAAGAGAAAGGCTTCCAGGAATCCCTGACATCCTTCCATTAATAGTGTGGACATCAGATCTAGCCCCTCCCCATGGGCTGGGTGAGTAAAGGATCAGGAGGGGGTAGGCAGGTGGATCCTGGCCTTGGGGTGCTGGCCCAAGGGAATGGAAGCCACACAGACAGACCCAAGCCCAGCCTCTGGCTGCAGTGTGTGGCGCACAGGCTCCTTAATGACTGTTATTAAGAGGAAGGAAAATATTTTCATGTTCAGGAGGTGTGTCAGGCGCCCGCCTGTCATTGCTCAGCCTTCCTGGGGGCCACTTAGCCTTGACGTGTCTCTCAGCAAAGTGGCGCCTGGGCAGCTAATTCGTGTGGGGGTGGTGGGGGCAGAGGGTGGCTGCAGCCTCCAGTGGCCGACTGTGTTGGTGCCAGCACTGCCACATACCTTTGCTGTGGTACCTCTTGGGTGGGGGAGACAGAGTTCTGGTGGAAGGGCCACCAACATGTGCCCAAATGCCTTAAACCAAGGCAAAGGCATGTAGGAGCTGGGAGACGGGGTAATATGTGGTGAGGAGTCCCAGAGGCTGGCTCGAGCTGGGGAGTAAAGATGAGGAAAGTTCTATCTGGAGGCAACTACCAAGTGGGGTGTCAGTGCTGGAGAAGAAGGGCCAGAATGGCCTAGAAGGTCACTTGAGCCGCACTCTGAGGAGGCCTGAGGGCCTTGGTACAGATGTCCAGCACAGAGGCTGGGAAGATTCCAGACCTGTATCTTAGGATACACTTAGGAAACCGCTCTGGGGAGAATGGCCCAAAGTGCAGCACCAGCTTCCCAGGGGCAGCCAACGGGGCAGCCCACTGACCCCGAGTACCACACGCATCCCCAGAGGTCACTGCTGGATTGAGTTGGTTCCCCTGACCCTCAAGGCTGTGGCTGGCCACTGGACAGGACCCCTGGTTGCAGCAACGGTGAGCTGACCTCTGAGGCCCAGGGGCCTAACCTATGGAACGGGGCTGACAGCACATGCCTCGGCAGGCTATTGCGAGAACTGCGCTAATCTGCATCAGGTGCTGGCTGAGGCCCTCAGAGCTCATCTCGTGCTGAACTGCACGGCTTTTAGATGTGAAAGGGCAAGGGCTCAGCAAAGGGCTGAATACAGATGGTGCAGGAATCATAAGAGCTCCTGCTGCCTGGTCCTTTGCTCCTTCCAGACCAGGGCAGGCCCTGAAGGCCAGCACAGCACTGGGCCATGTCAATGGCATGTGGGTGGTAACCCCCAACCCCAACTGCCCTGCGATCTGGTCTCATTTTACCCAGCTCACAAAAGCAAGACTGTCTTCCTCTGTGTGGCCCTATCCAGTATGCTGGCTGCTGTGGCAGCTACGTGTGGGTCTATACTTTCACTCACATCTTCCCCACCACACCCCCATCCCATCCCAGTCTGTCCTCAAGAGCCAAACAAAAGACATTACCCGCCCCACTGACCCTGAAGCCCTATTTTCATAGCTACCTCTCCTTGCCCATCCTATTTGCCCTCCAGCTGACCACCAACCCACCCAACATAAGACTGAATACCTACTTTACCCCAGCACTGAGCTCGAAGATGAGTCAGAGTTCATCTCTGCCCTGGAGGAACTCAGTTTAGTGGCAATGGCAGACTCATAAATAATTACAAGCCATGAATTAAACCTAAGTATCAACTAAGTGCTCGGAGTGTAGAGCTCATGACCCATTCTAGAACCCTAGAGGAACCATGTCTTCACCCCACCACCTCAACTATAGTACAGCTCTGTGGAGGGCTCTCGGAGGGGGCCTGAGCTGAAAGTTTTTCTGGATGCAGAGAGAGGGAAAGAGAAAAAGGAGCAGGTTAGCTTCCAGGCCAGGACTCTGAAACCAGGAGGGCCTCTGAGGGCTCAGCTTGGCACTGTGAGGTTTCCAGGTGCCTTTTGGCACTAATACCGTAGTCTGTCACTGCTGGCCTAACAGGCTGGTGCTTGGGCCCTGTATTCCTGGAGATGCCCTACTAGGGTCTCTGGGTCCTTTTGTCACTGGGGCAGAGTCTGGGTCCCAGACTCAGCAACATGGCTGTGCACACAAAGCCTTTGATGGGCAGCTGGCACTAGGGCATCAGTGAGTGGGGAAGAGAGGGTCTCGGCCAGGAGCCTGAGGCCTGTCCTACCCCTAAGACCAACCAAATCTCAGAGTCCTTCTGGAAGCCTTCCCTCCCTCCCCTTCCTGGCTCCCTCTCCAGGTTCCACCTTGTGTGTTGCTTCCACTCTTCCTCCCTCTGTAAGTGCTGCTGCTTCCTAGCCCTGCTCCAGGGACTTGTCCAGTGTCAGGATTGCACGTGTCCTGTCAATATGCACACAGGGCCAGTGTCCTCATCCCAGTCCCAGCACCCCATGCCCTTGCTCTCTCGGGGCCCCTCCACTGTCCAAGCCCACTCCTACCAGCACAGAAGCTCAAGGTGCACCAAAGCAGTGGGGGGCTCAGATTTGCTTGTTGAGTCACCTTGCAGCAGTGAGCCCTTTCTTCTCAGTAGACCTGTTTCTGTATGGTATGATGGGCAGGTCTCCTTGCTAACTTTAGAGAGGCAGTAGGGAATGAACAGGGGTCCTGGGGTCACACACAGGGCTGCAGCACTCTCAGATACTCACTAGGCCTTTCTGGCCCTTAGTTTTCTCATTTATGGAAGGGGGTAGTAAAAACAAGACACCACCTATTTTTGTAGGGCTGTAGTGAGAAAACACATTTAAAACATTTGTGTGTGTGTGTGTGTGTGTGTGTGTGTGTGTGGTACCAGGGATTGAACTCATATTCCACTGAGCTATCTCCCCAGCCCCTTGAAACATTCTTTAAAGTACCAAAAAAATTTTCACCTGCAAGTTGGTGATTAGCAGTCTAGGCTTTTTCTGTAAAATTATTTTTCCTAATACTTGCATCTTATCTTTCCAAAAAAAAATTTGTTCTGGTTGTGAAGACAGGGTCTCACTGTGTAGTCCAGCCTGGTCTTGAAGTCTCAATGATTCTCCTGCCACAGCCTCCTGTGTGCTGGGATTACAGGCATGTACCACCATGCCCAGCTTCAAATTTTCTTTGGTAGTTTCATTTTTTTACTCTATTTGATTGTTGCAGGGTCTCACTACACGGCTCGGACTCCTGATGATGCTTTTGCTTTCAGCCTCCCCAGCACTGGGATTACAGGCATGCACTACTATGCCTGGGCTCTGGCTGGCTCAGCCTGCCCTGAAGGCGAGGTTGGTGCGGCACGTGGTGCTGGGGATTAAACTGCTGTTCCTGAGCTTGCCTAAGTGGACGCTTTAGTCCACTGAGCCATCTTGCCAGCCCTCTTCTGTGTTTCTTGCTGTGATCTTTTCTGAAGTATAGAGGTTAAATACATGACAAGATTCTTTGTAAAGAGCATCTCCCTGGGAGCTAGATGCTATGCCTTTTACTTGTTTTGTGTAACAATTTGCTTTATAAAGGTATTTAACTGGAGATTTGGCTGAGTCCCATACTAAAGCCAAAGGAGTTCAATACTTTAGCATTCTTTCTTTTCTTTTGGGGGTCCTGGGGATTGAGTCAGAGTGTTGCACATTCTGGGCAAGTACTCCAAGCCTATTTATTTCTTTGAGATAGTCTCCTTCAGTTGTCCAAACTTGTGATCCTCCTGCCTCAGCTGACTGAGTAGGTAAGACTACAGGCATGTGCCACTACACCCAGTTTAGTATTGTTAAAATAATCACAGTTCAGTTGGAGAAACCCCCAAAAGGCTTTTTTTTGGTTGGGTTTGTCCTAATGATAGTTTAGCCATCTGTTCTCTTGTTTACTCAAGTATACATAGATGCTGTGAGCCAAGCACTATACTGGACACTGGGAAAGTCTGGTATTTGCTCTGAATGGAAGCAGCACGCAGAGCAGTATGGGAGACAGGCACGTGAAAATGTGGCGAGGAGGTACAGTGAGCAGAGTAGTACGCTGAAAGGAGCACCATGGACAGCGGGGCTCAGGTGCACGAAGGGAGCTGAGGAAGCGTGGGATTTCTCTACAGTCGGCAGCCCGAGGCACGCAGTCCAGGCAGAGGACACAGTGTAGTCCCTTCAGGTAACTGCATGGGGCTTCAGTTTGCTCAGCGAAGTGGGTTAGAGCCCCCTAAAACAGGATGAGATGGAGGCAAAGGAGAAGAGCCTACAGCCACCAAGGAACCTCGACTTTATCTTGAAAGGGAAAGGGATTGGTGTGGCCAGGGGAAAAATGCGTACAGCCCGAAAGGTTTTGAGGCATCGCAGACATAGCAGGCCCCATTTGGCTCTTTCAAATGTGGCCCCACAGTGCAAGCTGCTGTATGTGATTGATTACCCGAGTCCTCTGCAGGCAGGGACCACCTATTTGCTGCTGGGGATCCATCCAGGGCCTGCACGGACACAGGCCAATGTGGGAGTTAAGCAGAGCAGTCACATTTTGGACCAGGGCTGGCGCAGATGATCTTGAAAGTTCCTTGCAAATCTGAGGTTCCAGGATTCTAACACAAGCCCAGTAGCTAACCTGGTGCTGTGGGCTAGGATCTGTGGCTGGGGAGCTGCCCTGGGCAGCAAATGGGTTAACGCTCAAATAACTTTTATATATGAATTAATGTGCAGAGCTGGGAGCCAAAATCTGTTCCATTAATTTTTCCATCCATTCCAAGAGCAGTTAGGTACACACAGTAAAGTTTATTTTGGTGCATGGTATACTTCACTCCATTAAAAATAAATTAATCAGCAAATTCCTGCCTGGCTTGGCTCTGGTTTATGTAAATAGTGGCCAGCTGTAATGAGTTACAAGGTGTTATTATCTCACACACACAGAGGAGGCTTCACTCTAGGGCTCTGCTTGCAACAAAAGCATCTTAAATAAACTGAGAGAAGGTGGTTTGATTTGTAATGTTTTCACAGAAGTGGGATATACCTCACCCGTATAGAGTTTCTTTATATGACTCATTTTATAGCGAGTTCAATGAAGGCAGTCTCATGGGGGAGGGAGGGGCAAGGTGGCTCCCCTCCCCCCTTATTTCAATGTAAGAAAGTCTCCTAAGAGATGACCCACATTCCAGGAGAGGAGGGGTCTGGTTCTGCAGGGCTTTGACCAGGTGGCACTGCAGCACGGACTCCGGAAGCTGGAAGCAGGCACGGGGCTAGTCCTGGGATAATGCAACTAAACCTGGAGGAATGTTCCTTTTCCCCAACATCTCATATAAGGGGAGGCCAAGAGAGCAAAGGTGGCACGTTCCTCACCCAATTCCCGGGGGTGGGTGGGGGTAATGAAAGGACCTTTGTTCTTGAGGCTTTTTTCTAAAAGACGTAGGATATGACCAACCCCGTGGACATCAGAGGCCTTCTGGCTACCAGAGGATGTCGCTATCTTGGCCAGATAGTGGCACATCTCATAAACTGAAGGCAAAAGCAGCAGCAGACCCGGAGCTTTCTCCTTTCCCTGTTCCTACCTGAGCTGGGAAGTACCCCTTAGTGTACAGCAGCTGTGCCCTCATATACGCTCCTAAGGAGATTCTAGAATACAGAAAAGCTACGGCAGACATAAGACTGTTTCTTTTAATGGCCAACTCAACCCCATGGCTCAAAGCCAGGGTACCCATCTTGACTTGGCAGCATTACAAACAGCTCCTAGGTCACAGCAGGCCCCTGGAGAAGGGTGTGTCCCCTTTCTACTCCCCCTACCCTTTCCTTTGGAAAAAGCTGCTGGAGGGATGAGGGGAGCATGTATCAGGCAACTTTTACGTAGGGCACCTCTGTTTTTATTATTATCGTTTTTGTGAGACTGGAGATTAAACCACAGGCTTTTGCACTAAGCTACACCCCCAACCCTTTTCCTATATTTTATTCTGAGATAGGGTCTCACTAACTCATCCAGCCTGGGCTTGAACTTGCAAACCTCCTCCTGTCGCAGCCTCCCAGAGTGCTGGGATTACAGTGTGCACCACCATGACCAGCTTTGGCCTCTCCTCTTGAGGCAGCCAACAGCTCAGAAAAGCTAGAGGTTCTGCCAGCATTATCCTCCCACCAGATCACACTAAGAGGAAAACCAACAAATGGGCCAGGTACTTGACAGATGCTGTTCACAGGTCAATTCAGGCCACTTTCTGCAGGGCCCCAGACCAACCAAGCACTTTGTCCACTAGACTTCCTCAAAGCCAGCTGGCCAGCAGCCTGCAGGGACCAACCCCTCAAAGACCCTCATCGTTATAAGTAGGTGCACAGGGCTTCAAGATGCTCTGAGGATTCTTCTCCACCAGAGGGCGCCAGCTCACTTCCCCAGACAGAAGCAGATCCTCACCACTCATGGAGTCCAGGTACTGCATCTGCAGGGAATAGAGGAAAAGGATGGAACAAAACACATGCAAGGTGACAAAAGGAATCAGCTTCCCCAACAAGAGGAAGGGAAACAGAGCCACGGAGCTTCTGACCACCAGCTCTCAGATCTCCAGGTTATCTGATTAAGATCTGGGGAACAATCACTAGGGAGGCTCACTGAGAAGGTTTTAGGGAATTCCCTGGGACATGTTGGTATGGTGACAAACATTCCAAGAACAATTCTCCCCTCACCATATCCTCCCTACAGAGTTCTTCAGGTCAGAAAGTCAACCTGTCACCACCATCCAATGCTCCCAGGAGAAAGAATCCTAACTCTGTCTCTTCCTAGTTCGCTGGTGACCACTTCCTTTCTCTGAGATCTAGGCTTCTTCATCTGACAGGACAGGAACGTGTGCCTCATCGGACTCAGAGAAGGATTAAATAAGGCACAAGCACAGTGCTGGTCACTCAAATGAGCTTTTCCTAACATGGATCTCTCCACTGTCCTCTAGGGGGCCCTGATGCTGGCCAGTGGGTCCAGCTTCCTGGTTCTAGGACAACTCTGCTGTTGAGGTGGTCATCATCCTCAAGATGCGCCTGCCAATGAGGCTTGGTGTTCTCACTGGAACTGGAGGGACCAAGTGCCATATATGCCTGCTCAGCACAACTGAGAGCAATCAATTCCTTCTGGGCTTTCTACCACTTCTGCCTCCAGCCCCTCTGGCATAGAGACGGTGAGCTCCACATACCACTGCCTTGGGCGATGCTAGGCCTCTGGATGCTCTCAGGCCCACCCAGAAATCCAGGTGCGCAGCCCTCCCTTTGGGGAGGGGACACTGAACAGAGGCAAATGGGAGAAGGTGCAAGAGAAGGGGTCCAAAAAAAAAAGCATTTAAAAAGAGAAAAGGGAGTCTCAGATGACAGCAGCTCTGGGAAGACTCCCCAGGCTACCTGCTAGTACAGAGGACAGTAGATGAGAAATGCTGCCATGTAAACAGGTCACATTTAAGGTGAAAAGTGGACCAGAGCAGGAGGTGGCACTAGACCTGGACAAAGTTCCCTCAGGGGAGATGGAAGGAAGACCCATGGCTTTATTTTAGGCCTTGGCTCAGCCTCTTCTTCTAAGAACTAATTCCCCTGTTGCTCCATCTTCAGACTGCTGACCCCTGAAATCAATCCCAGACTCCCATACACACCTTAGGTCTGGAATCTCATGTGTCCTGTATCTCTTTGGGACAAGAAGCTCAACCAAACTATCTTCCCTAAAACCCATTCTCCTAGCCCAGCGTGGTGGCGCACACCTGTAATACCAGTACTTGGGAGTCTGAGGCAGGCAGATCACCATGAGCTCAGGGCTAGCCTGGGCTGCATAGTGAATTTAAGGCCAGCCTGAACAACAACCTGTCTCATAAAAGCAAAAACCAAAACAGGGCAGGCCAGAGTCCAGTGGGGTGGGAGTGGGAGTTTCTGCTCTCCCCTGCCTGTTCCCACCCAGTTTTGCCCTCCCATCCTCATCTATTCCCCCACTGGAGATGGAAGATCTTTTATTTTCTATTATTTATAACCTCAAACTTGGGCCCCTGTTCTTTCTTCCCATTACCTTGAGTGGCCTGGAGAGACAGACAGATGTCCTACCAGGATGGCTGGAGAAGGGCTTTTATTTATCACATAAAAATATTTTAAAAAAAAAAAGAAAAAGAAAGTCATTTACGATGACTTCCTTCTACTCTACATTAATAAAACACTCATTTTCTACAGGTTCAAATGTAAGGTTCTTAAATTAAAACAAACAAAAAATCAAAACCCCATTTCCCTTCCCAGCATCCTGCCTTAACCCCATCATTCTACCCATTTCTTTGGTTGCAAACTTCAGCATGGCCTGTGAGTGGTTATCATGCAGCACCAAGTGTGGGAACTCTTCTGCTCAAGGCCTAGCTTCCTGGTCTTCCTGCTCCTCTGAGTCAGGACACAACTCTTTCCCCAGCCTTGCCTACTGTCTGCCTTACTCCAGGGCTGGCTGTGCACCTAACTGGCTCCTTGATGCAAGACTGGGCCTCATCAATCTCTGCCTCCCAGCACAGGACTGGGCACAGCCCAGACGTGCTGAGAGAACTCGATCTCCATGAAAGCTCCCTACTTTCCTAAAAGCCTCAACACTTTTGCCTGGCTTTCCCCATGGTCATGAGTCGTACAGAGACATTAATTGTGGCAGGTTCTTCCTTTTGAGACCCTGGAGGGGTCCCAGCTGTGTCCTGTTGCGGCCTCTGGCACAAGGCCACCACAGCAGATGGAAAAGTTGGGTGGGTCTCTGAGAAAACAGCACTTGATTTGCCAACTGCTACTCTGTCTGAGGGCGAGTCCTGTCAACAGTGTGAGTCTCAGAATTCTCTGTGGGTGGAGCCCTCTGGCCGCATTACCTTCTTCCTGGCTCTGGACAGAAGAATGGTCAAACAGAAGTCCTGGCTTCTGGGGCTCTCTACTGTCTAGACCTAAAAAGTCTGAAGTGGACAAATCTCCAGCAACCAATTAGCTAGTCCTATTGGCCCAGGCTGCTCAAGTCCTGGTGTCTGCCTTTCTTTCTTTTACATTTTGGAGGCTTGAAGGCCAGTGATACAGGTGAACAAGAGACTTCACTGTGGAAGGAGAGCCCTTCTGCCCTGCAGGCCAGGCCCAGGAAGCAAAGGTGTGACTCACCGACCACCCAGGCTGATGAGCTGTCTGCAGCAGCTGAGACCTCTAGTGTTACAGGAATCACCCAACATGAGGTCGAGCCCAGTACTAGAGGCTGACTCACTGGGAGACCCTGGACAAGGGTCTGTGGTTCTCCTCTGTGGCACCCATCTAGAAAGTATGAGTTTCCCATCCATACGGGATCTGGGGGCAGGGAGATCAGTAAGTTCATTCTCAATGAATGTGAAAAAGCTCTGTGGCTAAACAGTGCTTCTCCTAGAAGCCTCAGAGTCCGGGAGCCCTAGGAACACAAAGGTCCCAAGGGGGGCTACTAGACAACGGAGAGCGGTCTGTAGAAGAGGCAGGGTGTGTCTGTGTAAGGCTGCTGCAGCCCAGCCTGCAAGAAGTCAGGAACAAGAAATGAGCCCTGAGGCTCTAAGTGGGTACAGAAGGCTCACTATGCCCCTGTCTTCCAGGACGCCATGGCCACACTGCAGGTAATAAAGTTGTGATGAAGAACAGCTATGGCTTTCTGAAAGCCAGAGGCTACTTTCCTCTCTACCCCTATGTGCTGGGCCCCGAGTCTGGTTCATTCATCACTGGTGCCAGTCACTACCGGGAGCAGTCAGAGTTCCCTCAGCCTGGCCTCTGGCAACTTGCCTTCCTATGACCCCAGAAGTCCAGCCCACATAGTGCTTGGAGGACTCACTTCTTCTGACTGTGTGTGTGTGTGTGTGTGTGTGTGTGTGTGTGTTGGAGGGAACGCCTATCTCACTTGTTTCCTCACGTATTCCACCAGCAACTCAAGCTGTCGAGGGTCTTCACATTTCTGGTTGAAGAAAGTTCTCCAGAGGGCAGCAGCCAACCCGTGATCATCTGAAAGGATCCCCTGGAACATAAAGTATAACAACTGGTCTTCCAGGGAATATCACAGAGCCATGACAAAGGGGGAAAAGGAGCAAAGAACTGGTTTAAACTGTCTGCAATCCCAATACCCTGGGTGCCTAAAGCAGGAGGATCACAAGTTCAAGTCTAGTCTTGACAACTTAGTGACTTAGAACTTGTTTCAAAAAACAAACAAGAAAACAAGCTAGGAAAGTAACTTAGTGTGGCAGCCTCAAATTCAATCCACAGCACAAAACAAAAATCCCCCAACAACACACAGAAACCCCACTCTCTCAGAAGGACCTTAAAGATACTAAGAGAGGGAATGGGTCAGCTACATGGAGGGGGTTTTACAGGAACATGTGGTTCAATCTCTTTGGTTTTTGTGGGGAAGGGTACAGAGATAAGGTCATGCTTTGTAGCCCAGGCTGGCCTTGCAATTGTGGCAATCCCCCTGCGTTAGCCTCAAGAATGCTGAGGTTACAAGACATGTGCCACTCTCTGGGGTTGTAAGACATGTGCCTGGCCAACATCTTCACTTTATTTAGAGAAAGAACATGAAACCCAGAGGGGCCAAGTCACTGCTGAGGTGATGCAGGCTGGGACTAATGTCTGGCTGGCCTCCCGGCACATTTCTCCTCTCTACTGCACTGTGCCTGGCCCAGGAAGGGTCTGAGAGGCCACAAAGAATGACGGAGTGGCAGTGCCTCTGCTGCTGTCCCCGAGCATGGCATGACTTCGAGCATACGTTTTCCGAGCATGGAACTGGGTGTGGACTGCTCCCTCTCAGCCGATTCACAGGCACACACCTGCAAGACAGCCTGCTCTTTGGGAAAGAGAGCCAGGTACCTTTCTTTCACTGTTGCCTGTCTCTGGCTAATCATGAGCAGAACACGTTGCTCAGCAAGATCAGCAAGGGCCACACAGGGTGGTGTTCAGAGCCTGCACGAGCACACGCCTGACACTGCCCCTCCTGGAGCAGGGCACTCTGCTGGGAAGCCTGGGGCACCTGAAGGGAAAGGCCTCATGAAGCTGCTCTGTCTGGGAGCCAAGGCAGCATGCAGAACTGAGGTGCTGACTGGGGGAGTCAGAAGGCTGGACTGAGTCCTAGTACTGTCACTGCCACACTCAACGGTGGTGGCTAAACCTGCCTCACACTTCTCAGTTATTAGAAAGAGATGAAAATACTTGTCTACCACAGCACCCTTCAGTTAGGAAAATAAGGTAGTGTGAGCCGGGGATGATGCTAGGTGGCAGAGAGCTTGCCTAGCACCAACAAGGCCCTGGGTTTAATCCCTAACACCACCCCTCCCCCCCCTCAAAAAAAAAGTATAAAAGCACTTTAAAATGCAGTATCTTGGCTACAAGGACTAGGCGCATACTTTGGCTGGCAGCTGTGGATACAGTAGAGACAACAGTGGTATCTGGGAACCAGATAGCCTGAGTTCAAATGCCAGCTCTGTCACTTGATGGCACATGGCCTTTGAAAAACCACTAGTCCTCCTTGAGCTTCAGTTTTTCATCAGTTAAACAGACAATAGTCCCACCCCACAAAACCCTGTGAAGAGACAATGGCTATTAAAGGCTCCTTGTACACTACAAAGACACAGGAGCATTTCTCCTGTGTGTGTCGTGGTCCAGCCTCTTGGGCCCCGTGATAGAGGAGGCCTGTTGCCAGGAAGGACCATATCCAGTGTGGGGAGCTGACAGTTTGGTGGGGTGCATTCCACTTACTCCATATGCCCTCTGCTAAACATCTCCATGGTTCCACGGCTGGCACCACGGCTGAGTCAGGAAAACCCTGCCTCTCTTGGCAAATGGCAACGTAGGCCAAGGACAAGCTCAGGCATGTCATCATTCCCCACTCTTATGTGCTAACAGGACACCCTGCCAGGGTCTGGAGTGCTCTGGGCACAGCCTGAAGTGCTGCTGGAAGTGACCCACGTGTGGGATATGGGAAGGACCAGGCGTGGAAATGTGTGCCTTGGGATCCAAAGCATGAGCAAAGCCCAAGATAAGAAAAGCCTAGTCACCATGACCTTCTCCAGACAGGCAGCCTCAGTGTGGGGGAGATGGCTGAGATGGGGTAACCCACAAGCAGGAGTCCCAGAACAGTGGCCGCAACAGCACTGCTTGCCCAGGATGGTCAGGCCCTCCACACAGCTGGCTCTCAATGACTACATACAGAACAGATATCATTAACCCTGTTTGAAAGCTAAGTATGGAGGTTCAGGGGTTTGTGTGCCAACTGCAATGGAAGTAGAACCAGTGTGCACCACTGAGGTCAGAGGGTGGCGACTGCCCAGCTCTGGACACAATGCAACCCCTGGCACACGATGTGAGGGCACAGAAAATGACCAAATCCAGCGGCGGCCTTCTCTCCTCCAGATTGCTGCTAACTCGGTGGAAACTAATGGGAGAATGGTCTAAGGATGCAAAGTAGTTTAAACTAAGAAAAGGTAAGAGGTTATGTGGGAGCAAAACATTAAGTGGCACACAATTCTCCCTTGGACAGCAGGAGGTAAAGGTGGAGAGGACTTACAACAATGGGAACAGCCCACAGAAGACCTGGACTTCCGCAGAGCAATTTGGACTTCATGAAAGAGAAAAACAAGAAGGTTCCAAAAGTGTGCAGGAAGAGAAAGCAACCCAGCAAGACAGTAGAGAGAGGTGGTGCCGAGTGAACTTCCTGACTCCATAACAGACGAGGGGATGCTCCGCACAGTCTACGGCGGCCTCTGCCACATGCAGTCAGTGAGGACCTGAACTGTGATCACCACAGATGAGAAACTGGATTTTTAATTTTACTTAATTTAAGTAAAAATAACTGCATGTAGCTAGTACTGGATACCTCCCAAGCCTTGTAATTCCAAAATGTTCTGCAGAGCACAGAATCTCAGACCCCACCCCAGACCCACCAAATCCAAATCTGAGTATTACACTGATCTCTTTAAAATTTAAGAAAAACTGTTCTGGAGTTACATATTTAAATTCCCTGAGATCTTTTAAATTACAGATGCCTACCCACATCAATTGAATCAGAACCTTTGGGGCACAGGGCCAAAACCCTGGTATTTCTAAAAACTGTCTCATGTAATTAGCATATTCCCAAACTTCAGTCCCTGAACAGTCATCTGGGGTGCTTGCTGAAGCCTCAGGCAGAACTGCCACTGAACAGAGAGTATTGTCCGAGGTACTCAGGGGTTGAATGTGAAAGGCACTCCAGGGGCCTCTTGGGAAGGGCAATGTTCAGGTCAAATGGCTCTGTCAGAGCAGACAGGACTGGGGACTGCAGTCAGAGAAAGGATTATTACTGATCCTCACAAAAGCCAATTGAGCCTATTCACCTGCAATGGAGACCATAAACAAATGCTAATAGTTATATTTCTCATTCTTTTATACATTGTAAGGTTTCTGAAGTCAGAATGTAATCAGTAAATATAAGTATCAGATTCACCAATACATTCCCAATGTAAGTCAAATCTATAGAGACAAATAGTATAATGATGGTCACCAGGGGCTAGGAATACATTCACAGGCTATAAATACCATAACACAGATGAACCTGGAGGAAAATGATGGTTGCCAGTGCTAAAGAGGGTATGGGAGTTAATATTTAATGGATATAGTGTTTCAGTTTGGGAAGGTGGAAAAGTTCTAGATGGATAGTAGGAATAGTTGTATAACAACAGGAATATTTAATACTACTGAGTTATGTACACTGAGAATCAGGGGCTGGGGAGATCAATCCCCGGTACCACAA
>NDGN011410400.1:0-31865 GCA_002564285.1 Tympanoctomys barrerae
CACGCTGAGATCTGCTGGAGCTGAGTCAGCCAAGTTGACACAATGTATCAACTAACACAGGGTTAGAATTTAGGGTTTGAGTGAGATTTAGGGTTATGGTTAGGTTTAGAGTTCGGTTTTAGGTTTAGTGTTAGGGTTAGGGTTACAGTTACAGTTAAAGTTAGTGATAGGTTTATGGTTAGGGTTACAGTTGGGATTACGGTTACATTTATGGTTAGGGTACGGTTATGGTTATGGTTATGTTTAGGGTTATGGTTATGGTTAAAGTTAGAGGTAGGGTTAGGGTTAGGGTCAGTGTTAAGGTCACGGTTAGGTTTAGGATTAGGTTTGGTGTTATGATTAGTTTTCAGATTACAGTTACGGTTCAGGTTAGGTTTAGGGCTACAGTTAGGGTTAGAGTTAGGGTTAGGCTTAGGGTTATCATTAGGGGTAGCTATATGGTTATGGTTAGGCTTAGGGTTAGGGTAAGATTTAGAATTAGGGTTAGGGATCAGGGTTAGTTTTAGTGTTATGGTTATGGTTAGAGTTAGGATTAGGATTACATTTAGGGTTACGCTTAGCTTTAAGGTTAGAGTTAGAGTTACGTTTAGGTTCAGGGTTATAGTTCATATCGCAGTTAGGGCTTGGGTTAGGGCTAGGGTTAGGGTTATGGTTACAATTACTGTTAGCGTTAGGTTAGGTTTATGGTTATGAATTGGGTTAAGGTTACGGTTACGGTTAGATATAGGGTTAGGGTTAGGGTTAGGTTTAGGTTTAGGATTAGGGTTAGGGTTAGTGTATGTGTTAGTGTTAGGTTTAAGATTAGGCTTATGGTTCGGATTTGGGTTATGGTTATGGTTATTGTTACAGATAATGTTAGGGTTATGTTTAGGGTTATATTTAGTGTTATAGTTAGGTTTAATGTCAGGGTTAGGGTTAGGGTTGTGGTTAGTTTTAGATCTAGGATTACCGTTATGGTTTGATTTACAGTTATGGTTAGGTTTAGGGTTAGTGTTAGGGTTATGGTGCGGGTTAGGGTCTGGCTTATGGTTAGGTTTAGGGTTATGGTAAGGGTTACTTTTAGGGGTAGGGATACAGTTATGATTATGGTGAGTGTAACAGTAACAGAGTTAGGATTAGGGGTTATTTTTTGTTTAATGTTTATGGTTAAGGTTAGGGTTGGTTTAACAATTCTGTTTAGGGTTACATTTAGCTTTAAATTTATTGTTATGGTTATGGTTAGGGTTAGGGTTAAGATTATGTTTAATGTTAGAGTTAGGGTTACTGTTCGCTTATTGTTACTGTTAGGGTTATGGTTAGCGTTAAACTTAGGCTTAGGGTTTACAATTAGGTTTAGGATTACCATTACAATTATTGTTATAGTTAGAGTTAGAGCTACAGTTAGGGTTTGGGTAAAAGGATGGGGTTAAGTTTAGGGTTACGGTTAGAATTACACTTATGGTTAGGGTTAGGTTTAGCTTCAGGGTTGGGTTAGTGTTAGGGTTATATTTAGGGTAACAATTAGGTTTAGGGTTAGGCATAGGTTTAGGTTTAGGGGTAAGGTTATGGTTAGAGTTACAGTTAGGGCTAGGGCTTAGTTAAATATTAGGGTTAGGGTAAGGTTTAGGGTTAAGGTTACATTTATGGATACGGTTAGGGTTATGGTTATAGTTAGGGTTAGTGTTACAGTCAGTTTTAGGGTTACATTTAGAGTTAAGTTTAAGGTTAGCATTAGGGCTAGGGTTAAGGTTTCAATAAGGATTAGGGTTATGTTGAAATTTAGGTTTGGGTTAGACTTAATGTTACAGTTAGGGTAGGCGTAGGGATTGTGTTAGGTTTATGGTTCATTTTACTGTTAGCTAAAATGAATGGGTTTTAGGATTTGGATTAGTGTTAGGTTAGGTATACAGTTAGGTTAGTGTTAGGGTTAGGATTATAGCTATGGTTTGGTTTAAGGTTAAGGTTATAGTTTCAGTTAGCACTAGGTTTAAGGTTAGGGTTTGGGTACATATTAAGGTTAACTTTAGGTTTAAATTTAGGTTTATATTCATGGTTACAATTTGGGTTTGGGCTAGGTTTAGGTTTAGCATTAGGGTTACATTTAAGATTACGATTATGTTTTGTTTAGGGCTGGTTCATTGTTAGTGTTACTTTTAGGGTTAGGTTTAGTGTCATGTTTAGTGTTACGGTTAAGTTTAGGGATAGAGTTAGGTTTACAGTCAATGATAGGTTTACCATTTGGTTAGAGTTAGGATTATATTTACGTTTAGGGTTAGGTTTAGGATTAGCCTTACATTTAGGGTTACAATTAGTGTTATCATTAGGGTTTTTGTTAGGGTTACTGTTACATTTAGAGTTATTGTTTGGGTTAGTTACAGTGATGGTTGGGGTTAGGGTTATGGTTAGAATTAGGTTTAGGGTGAAGGTTACAGGTAGGGTTAAGATTAGGTTTAGGATTAGTGTTACAGTAGAGTTTAGGATTAGGGTTAGGGTTAAGGTTAGGTTTATGGTTAGCGTTAGGGTTAGGGTTAGTGTTATCGTTAAGATAATGATTACAGTTAAGGTTAGGGTTATGTTTAAGGTTAGGGTTACCGTTAGTGTTAGAGATAGGGTTAGGGTTAGTGTTATGGTTAAGGTTAGGTTTAGGATTAGGGTTAGGGGTAAGGATATGGTTAGGTTTACGCTTAAGTTTAAGGCTACGATTAGAGTTAGCATTAAGGTTAGGGTTAGGATTATTTTTGTGGTTACAGTTAGGGTTAGTGTTAGGGTTAGTGTTATGGTTCAGGTTCGGGTTAAGATAGAGTTAGAGGAAGGTTTATGGTTTGGTTTAGCTTTATATTTAGGGTTTAAGTTAGGGTTACAGTTAGGGTGTGGATTAGGGTTAGTTTTACAGTTAGGGTTTCATTTATGATTATGGTTAGGGTTATAATTAGGTTTTAAGTTAGTGTTAGGGTTAGAAGTAGTGTTAGGTTTATGGTTAGTGTTATGTTTAGGGTTAGAGTTAGACTTAGGGTTAGGGTTATGTTAGGTTAGAGTTATGATTTGGGTTATAGCTACCATTAGGTGTAGGGATAGGGTTATTGTTATGGTTAGGGTAAGAGTTCGAGTTAGGGTTAGGGGTTAGTGTTATTTATGGTGTTATGGTTAGTGTTAGGGTTAGGGTTAGGATTATGTTTAGGTGTACAGTTAGCTTTCAGTTTAGGGTTAGGGTTAGGATTTGGAATTGAGTTAAGTTTATAGTTACAGTATGGGATAGGGTGAGGATTAGTGTTACATTTAGTGTTACATTTAGGTTTAGGTTAAGGGTTTGGTTTAAGTTAGGTTTAGCATTAGGGTTAGAGTTAAGGTTATGGTTCTGGATAGGGTTATGGTTAGGGTCAGTGTTGCCATTATGTTTATGGTTACTTTTTGTGTAGTATTAGAGTTAGGGTTAGTGTTATGGTTAAGTTTAATCTTATGGTTAAGGTTACGGTTAGCATTAGAGTTAGTGTTATGGTTTGTTTTAGGTTTAGGGTTATGGTTACGGTGATGGTTAGGGTTGCAGTTATGGTTAAGTATAGGGTTATGGTTAGTGTTAGGGTTACGGTTAGGATTAAGTTTAGGGTTAGGGTCCTATTCCCAGTTAGCATTACTGTTAATATTATCCTTATGGTTAGTTTTAGAGTTAAGGTTAGGGTTAGTGTTATGGTTAATATTAGGCTTAGGGTATGGGTTACGATTAGGGTTACAGTTATGGTTATGTTTACAGTTACAGATAGGGTGAAGTTTAGGGTTAGGGTTAGGATTATGTTTAGGGTTTCAGTTAGAGTTAGGGATACAGTTACAGCTAGGGTTAGTGTTAGGGTTATCAGTGGGATAGTGTTAGGATTAGTGTTATTCTCAGAGTTAGAGCAAGAGTTATGATCGAGTTAGGGATCCCTTTAGGACTTAAGGTTAGGATCATGGTTCGTTTCATGATTTAGTGTTAGGTTTATTGTTAGGGTGAATGTTAGGAGAAAGTTCGAGTTAGGGTTACTTTTAGGATTAGGGTTAAAGCTAGTGTTAGGATTTAGTGTTACTGATATTGTTAGTGATAGGGGTAGGATAGTGTTAGGATATCATTAGTGTTGAGGATTGAGGGTTAGGGTTTGGTTTAGTGTTAGTTTTAGGATTTAGGCTTAGGTTTACTGTTAGGGTTAGGATTAGTCTAAGTATAGTGTTAGGGTTAGGGTTAGTGTTACAGTTAGATTTAGGGTTACAGTTAGGCGAGGGTTAGGTTTAGGATTAGAATTTAGAGTTTGAGTGAGAGTTAGCATTAGGGTTAGTGTTTAGGTTTAGGATTAGTGTTAGGGTTAGGCTTATGGTTATGGTTAGAGTTGTGGACTGGGATAGAGTTGAGGCTAGAGTTAGGATTAGGGTTATGGTTACAGTTAGGGTTATGGGTATGGTTAGAGTTAAATTTACGGTTAGGGTTAGGATTAGGGTTACAACTAGGGTTGGGTTATGATTAGGTTTACATTTATGGTTATGGTTAGGGTTAGGTTTAGGGATGGTGTTAGGAACAGTGTTAAGGTTAAGATTACATTTAGGGATAGGATTAGGGTTAGGGTTAGGAATAAGGTTATTGTTAGGGTTAGGGTTAGGTTTAGGGTTATGAATAGGGTTAGAGTTAGGTTAGAATTATGGTTACAGTTACAGTTACGGTTAGGGTTAGGGTTATGTTTAGTGTTACAACCAGGAATACGGTTATGGTTAGGGTCACAGTTATATTTAAAGTTAGGGTTAGGGTTAAGTTTAGGTTTAGTGTTAGGGTTTCAGTTAGGGTTAGGTTTATGGTTATTGTTAAGGTTTTGGCTAGGTTTAAGGTTAGAGTTAGGTTTATGGTTACAGTTTGGGTTAGGTATATGCTTACTGTTTGGGTTATGGTTATGGTTATGGTTAGGTTTAGGGGTTAGGGTTAGCATTAGGATAGCATTAAAGTTACAGTTATGGTTAGGGTTACAGTTACTAATGGGTATAGGGTTAGGGTTAAGGTTAGCGTTAGGGTTATTGTTACATTTAGGAATAGGGTGAGGTTTAGGGTTAGGTGAAGGGTTAGTGTTAAGGTTTCAGTTACAGCTAGGGTAAGGGTTACACTTAGGGTTAGGGTAAGTTGATGTTTATGTCATAACCTTTAGGCTTATGTTTAGGGTTAGTGTTACAGTTAAGGTTAGCGTTAGGTGTAGTGGTAGGGTTAGGGTTACGGGGAAGGTTTGTGGTTACATTTAGGGTGTGGAATAGGTTTTAGTTTTAAGTTATGGTTATGATTATGGTTAGGGTTTGGGTTACATTTTGGGTTAGGTTTACATTTAGGTTTAGGGTGAACTTTAGGTTTAGTTTTTGCATTAGGGTTAAGCTTAAAGTTACAGTTACAGTTAGGGTTAGGGATACAGATACTCTTAAGTTTAAGTTTAGTGTTTGGATTAGATTTAGGGTTAGGGGTTATGGATAGGTTTAGGGTTATGGTTATGGTTAGAGTTGAGTTTAGGATTACATTTACATTTCGTGTTAGGATTAGAGTTAGGGTTAGGGATACGATTATGGCTAGTGTTAGGGTTAGGTTTAAGTTTAGAGCTAGGTTTAGACATTATGGTGAGGTTTAGACTTATGGTTCTGTTAGGGTTAGGGTTAGGGTTAAAGTTAGGGTTACAGTTAGATTTAGGTTTAGGGTTAGTGTTAGGATTAGTGTCAGGTTTAGGGCTATAGTTAGGAATAAGTTTAGAATTAGAGTTAGGGTTAGGTTTAGCATTAGAGTTAGGGTTATGGTTAGGGTTACGGTTAGGGTTAGGGTTAATGTTGTGGCTAGGTTTAGAGTTACATTTATAGTTAGGTTTTGGGTTATGTGTATGGGTATGGTTACAGTGGGGTTTAGGGTTAGGGTTAGGGTTAGGTTTACGGTTACAGATAGATTTATGGTAAGTTTTAAGATTATGGTTAGGTTAGGGATACGGTTATGGTTGGGGTTAAAGTTACAGTAAGTCTTAGAGTTAGGGTTAGGGATTATTGTTAGTTTTATTGTTATTGGTAGGTATAATTTTAAGGTTAATATTACGTTTAGGGTTAGGGTTACATTTAAAGTTGTGGTTGGGGTTAGATTTAGGGTTATGGTTAGAGTTATGATTAGGGTTAGGTTTAAAATCAGGGTTATGTACAGGGTTTCAGTTAGTGTTAGGGTAAGGGTAATGGTTAAAGTTAGGATTAGGTTTAGGTCTACAATTAGCATTTTGGTTAAGGTTATGGTTACAGATAGGGTTAGTGTTATGTTTAAGGTTAATTTAATGTTAGAGTTAGGAATAGGGTTAGCGTTAGGGCTAGGATTATGGTTACAGTTTGCTTTACGGTTATAGTTAGTTTTACGGTTAGGGTTAGGGTTTTGGTCAGTGTTCGGATTTGTGTTACTGTTGGGTTAGGTTTAGGTTTAGAGTCATGGTTAGAGTTATAGTTAGGGTTATGGTTAGGGTTAGGGTTTGTGTTAGGTTTAGGGCTACTTTCAGTGTTACTGTTAGGGTTAGGGCTAGTGTTTAGGTTTAGGGTTAGTGTTAGGTTTAGTGTTACAGTTATGGCTAGAGTTAAGGATAGGGTTAGACTTAGGGTTTGTCTTAGGGTTAAGATTGGGGTTATGGCTAAAGTTATGGTTATCATTAGGTTTACATTTATGGTTACGTTTATGTTTATAGTTAAGGTTACAATTATGGATGGGTTTATGAATAGTGGTAAGGTTAGGGTTACTTTAGGGATAGGATTTAGGGTAAGCCTATGTCTATGGTTAGGTTTAGGTTTAGAGTTATTATTAGGGTTAGGGTTGGAGTTAGAGTTATGGTTACAGTTAGGGTTAGATTTAACATTTGGCTTATGTTTAGTGTTAAGGCGAGGATTAAGGCTATGTTTAGGGTTACAGTTAGGTTTAGGCTTAAAGTTAGGTTTCACGTTAGGGTTACTGTTATAGTAGGGTTGGGGTTATGTTCATGGTTAGGGTTACAGGTATTGTTTCGGTTAGGGTTAGGTTTAGGGTTAGGGGTAGGTTTACTACTATGGTTAGGGTTAGGTGTATGGTTACTGTTAGGGTTATGGGTAAGGTTAGGGTTAGGGTTAGTGTTAACTTCGGATTAGGTTTATTGTTAGGTTTATGGTTATGTTAGGTTATGGTTAAGATTAGGGTCATGTTTAGGCTTAGAGTTAGGGATAGATTTAGGGTTATGTTTATAATTAGGGTTAGGATTAGTGTTAAATTAATGTTACAGTTACGTTTAAGTTTAAGGTTAGAGTGAGGGTACAGTTAGTGTTAGGGTTTAGTGTTAGGGTTAGGATTAAGGTTAGGGTTAGAGTTAGTGTGAGGGTTAGAGTTATGGTTACATTTACCCTTAGATTTAGGGTTAGTGTTAGGGTTAATCTTACAGTGAGGTTTATGGTTATGGTTATGGTTAGGATTAGGGTGAGGTTTAGAATTACAGGTATGGATAGGGTTAGTGTTAGGGTTTCTTTTATGGTTACTGTTAGGGTTAGATTTAGGGCTAATGTTATGCTTAGCGTTATGGTTTGTGTTAGGTTTAGGATTATGGTTAGGGTTAGTGTTCTGGTTATGTTTAAGGTAAGGGTTAGTGTTAGGCTTAGAATTGGGGTTAGGATTACGTTTATGGTTAGCATTAAGGTTAGGGTTAGGTTCAGGGGTAGAGTTAGGTTTACGGTTAGAGTTACAGTTAAGTTTAGGGTTAGGGTTAGGGTTAGGGTTACGGTTGGGGTTAGAGTTAAGGTTAGGATTAGGTTTTGGTTTAGGTTTAGGTTTAAGTTTAGCGTTAGGGTTAGATTTAGATTTAGGGCTAGGAATTATTCTTATGGTTAAGATTTTGCTTATGGTTAGATTTACTGTTAGAGTTAAGTTTAGAGTTATGGTTGTGGTTAGGGTTAGGGTTCAGGTTAGTGTTAGGGGTAGGGGTAGTCATAGAATTAGGGTTTGCATTATGGTTGCTGTTAGGGCTACAGTTAGGGTTAGGGTTAAAGTTAGGTTTAGGGTTACAGTTAGGGTTAGGATTAGGTTTACTGTTATCGATAGGGTTGTGCTTAAGTTTAGGATAGGGTTGGCTTTACAGGTAAGTTTGGTGTTAGTGTTAGCTTTAGGGATAGGTCTAGGGTTACAGTTAGGTTTACCATTAAGTTTAGGTATACAGTTAGGGTTAGTGTTAGAGTTAGAGTTCCATTTAGTGTTAGGGTTATGGTTAGCATTAGGTTTAGGGTGAGGATTAGGATTAGGGTTAAAATTAGCGTTTGCATTAGGGTTAGGTTTAGTGTTAGGCTTAAGGTTAGGATTAAGATTAGGGTTAGGGTTAGAGTCAGGTTTACAGTTAGGGTTAGTGTTTGGTTTACAGTTACATTTGGATTCTAATTAGGGTGAAGGTTAGAGTTTCAGTTATGGTAAGTTTAAGTTCAGGGTTAGGTTTACGGTTAGGGTTAGGGTTATGGTTATGGTTAGAATAACAGTTAGGGTAGGTTTAAGGTTAGGTTTAGAGTTACTGTTAGGGTTACAGTTAGGTTTAGGGTTAGGGTTAGGGTTAGGTTACCATTACCATTAGGTTTAGGCTTAGGGTTATGGTTAGGGGTACTATTATGGTTAGTGTGGGCATTAGGGTTAGCATTAGTGTTAGTATTAGTATTTAGAGTTGTGATTAGGTTTACAGTTCGGGTTAAGGTTCGTTTTAGCATTAGGTTTAATTTTACAGTTAAAGTTAGGGTTTTAGTTAGGTTTAGGGTTAGTGCAATGGTTAGTTACCTTTAGTATTACATTTAGCGTTAGGGTTAGGATTAGGTTTAGTGTTATTAGTGTTACGGTTCATGTTAGGGTTACAATTGCTTTTATAGTTTGGGTTACAGTTAGGGTTACGTTTAGGGTTATGTTTAGGGTTAGGGTTAAGGATAGGGTTACAATTACAGTTAGGTTAGGATTACATTCAGTATTATGGTTAGGTTTAGGGTTAGGGTTAGGTTTATGGTTAAGGTTGCAGTAGGGTTAGGGTTAGGATTACAGTTAAGGTTAGAGTTACATGTAGGGCTAAATTTAGGGTTAGGGTAAGGGTGAGTGTTAGCTTTCAGTGTTATGGTTAGGGATAATGTTAGTGTTACAGTTATGGCAAGGGTTTGTATTTAGTGTTCATTGTAGTGTTTTTGTTAGGGGTCGTATAGTGTTAGATTACCTTTAGGGTTTGGGTTAGGATTGAGTGTTATTTTTCAGATTAATGTTAGGTTTTATAATTTACACTTAGGTTCAGTGTTAGTTTTAGGGTTAGTCTTAGGTCAGTGTTAGAGTTAGTGTTAGTGTTAAGGCTATGTTTAAGGTTACAGTTAGAGGAGAGTTAGGTTTAGGTTTAGAATTTAGGGTTTGTGTGTTAGGATTAGGGTTAGGTTTAGGCTTAAAGTTAGTGTTTATGGTTATTGTTAGGTTTAGGTTTAGTGTTATGGTTACAGTTAGGGTTATTTCTATGTTTAGCATTATGTTTAGGGGTAGAGTTAGAGTTACTTTTATGGATAGGGTTAGCTTTAGGGCTAGGTTTAGGGTTAGGATTACAGTTAAGGTTAGCATTAGGTTTATGGGTTGGGTTAGGTTTAGGTTAGTGTTACGGTTCAGGCTATATTTAGGGTTTAGAGTTAAGGTTAGGTTTAAGTTTACCGTTAGGTTTAGTGTTAGTTTTCATGTTACCTTTAGGGTTATGGTTATGGTTAGGGTTAGGATTAGCGTTATGGTTACATTCACAGTTATGCTTTGGGTTAAGGCGAGGGTTATTTTTATGGTAAGGGTTATCTTTAAGGTTAGTGTTAGGTGTATGGATAGGCTTAGTAGTAGGGTTTCTATTAATGTTATCTTTAGGGTTATGATTAGGGTTAGGGTTAGGGATAGGGCTCTGGTTAGAGTTACAGTTAGGGTTATGTTTAGGGCTAGGCTTATGTTTATGTTTAGGGTTAGGGTTACAGTTATGGTTAGAGTTAGTGTTAGGGTTAGGGTTAGGATTACAGTTACAATTAGCATTAAGATTAGGAATCAGGTCAGGGTTAGGTTTAGTGGTAGGTGTGCATTTAGGGTTAGAGTTATGTTTAGGGTTAGGGTCAGGTTTAGGGTTTTGTTTAGGGTTAGAGTTAGGCTTAGGCTATGTTTAGGGTTAGAGTTACACTTACTGTTAGGATTTGGATTGCACTTAAGCTTATCAATAGGGTTAGGTTAAGGTTATGTTTTTTGTTATAGTTAGGGTTAGGGTTAGTGTTAGTGTTAGGGGTACTGTTAGGGTTATATATATGGTTAGGGTTAGAGTTATGGTTATCGTTAGGGTTACAGTTAATATTATGGTTATGGTTTCACTTAGGGTTAGGGTTAGTGTTATAGTTAGGATTGGATTTATGGTTAGTGTTTGGGTTAGGTTATGTTTAGAAGTTAATGTTAGGGATAGTATAGGGGTTATGGTTAGTATTGTAGTTAGGGTTAGGTTTACAGTCAGGGTTAGTGTTACTGTGAGGTTGATGGTTAGGGTTAGAATTGAGGTTACCCATAGGTTTAGGGTTATTCTTACAGTTGACATTATGCTTAAGGTTAGGGTTAGGGTTAAGTTTAAGTTTAGAGATAATGTTATGTTTAGGATTAGGTTTAGGATTAGGTTTAGGGTTTCAGTTGGCTTTAGTGTTAGTGGTATGGTTAGTGTTAAGGTTAGGTTTAGTGATAGGTTTATTTAAAGGGTTATGTTTAGGTTTAGTTTTAGGTTTAGGGTTAAGGTAATATGTAGGGTTATGGGTAAGGTTAGAGTTACAATTAGGATTAGGGTTTGGTTAACGTTTAGTGATAGGATTAGTGTTAGGTTTAGTGAGGCTTACAGTTAGCATTAAGATTAGGGTTTAGGTTAAGGTTAGGGGTATTGTAATTGTTACAGTTAGGGTTAGATTTAGGATTAGTGTTAGGGTTTGGGTTAGGATTATGGTTAAGTTTAAATTTAGGTTTAGGGTTATGGGTAGGTTTATGGTTAGGGTTCGAGTTTAGTGTTAGGTTTAGTGTTAAGGTTAAGGTTAGGGTTAGTGTTAGGATTAGTGTTACGTTTAGGTTTACAGTTAGGGTTAGCATTAGGATGAGAGGTATGTTTACTGTTACATTTAGGATTAGTGTTAGAGTTAGGGTTGGTTTTATGATTAGGGTTAGGATTATGTTAAAGGGTATGGATAGGTTAGTGTTTGGGTGTAGGTAACAGTTATGGTTAGGTTTATGATTAGGGTTTGGGTATTGGATAGGCTTATGGTTAGGGTTACGGTTACAGTAATGGTTAGCTTTAAAGTAAGGGTTAGGTTCAGGGATCTGTTTAGGATTAGAGTTACAGTTAAGATTGAAGTTGCGATTTTGGTTAAGGTTACGGTGAGGGTGACAGTTTTGGTTAGGTTTTGGGTTATGTTTGGTTAGGGTTATGGTTAGGTTTAGGTTTAGGGTTAGGGTTATCTTTATGGTTAAGATCAGAGCTAGGGGAACAGATAGGTTTAGGGTTAAGTTTAGGTTTATGGTTACCATTAGGGTTGTCTTTAGTTTTAGGTTTATAGGTTTAGGGTTAGCATTACAGTTAGGGTTAGGATTATGGTTAGTGTTAGTGCTAGGGTTAGTCATCAGGTTATTTTTAGTGTTAAGTTTAGGGTTTTGGTCAGGGTTAGGTTTAGGGTTAGGATTAGTGTTAACCTTATGGTTAAAGTTAAAGATAGGGTTTGGATTATTGTTAGGCATACGTTTACAGTTAGGGTTACTGTTAGGTTTAGTGTTATGTTTATAGATAGAGTTAAGATTAGGGGTAGAGTTCAGGTTATGGTTAGTGTTAGGGTTACGGTTACTTTTAGGATAAGGGTTAGGGTTTGGGTTACGGCTACAATTCATTTTAAGGTTACAGTTAGGTTTTAGTGTTAAGACTAGCTTTAAGGGTAAAGTTAGGATTAGTTTTAGCGTTAGTGTTATGGTTAGTATTATGGGTAGGCTTATGCTTAGGGTTAAGGTTAGGGTTAGGGCAAGAATTCTGGTTCCATTTATGGTTAGGCTTAGGTTTAGTATTAGCATTAGTGTTACAGTTAGGGTTATGTTTAAGTTTATGGTTAGGGTTATTGTTAGGTTTAGGATTAGGGATATGGAAATAGTGTTGTTTTCAGTTAAGGTTACGATTAGGGCTCTGTTGAGGGTTAGGGTTATGGATAGGTTTATGGTTAGGGTTACAGTTAGGGTTAGGCTTAGGATTATGTTTAGGTTTAGGGTTAATGTTAAGGTTAAGTTTAGGGTTAGTGTTAGGGTTAGGGTTATGGTTATGGTTACTCTTAGCATTAAGGCTGGGGTTCAGGACAATGTTAGGGTTAGGGTTACAGTTAGGGTAAGAGTTACCATTAGGTTTAGGGTTAGGTAAAGTGTGAAGGTGACAGTTATGGTTAAGGTTAGGGTTAGGTTTAGCTTTAGTGTTAGCTTTATGGTTAGGTTTAGGATTAGGTTTAGGCTTAGGGTTAGGGTTAGGGGTTCAGTTAGAGTTTGGTTATGGTTAGGGTTACCATTAGGGTATATTTAGGGTTATGGTTAGCGTTAGGGTTAGTGTTAGAGTTATGGGTACAGATAGGTGTAGGCTTAGGATTAAAGTTACAGTTACAATTAGCGTCGTGTTAGGATTTGGATTATGGTTAAGTTAGCCTTACATTTAGGGTTAGGGCTACAGGTAGGCTTAGAGTTATTGTAGGGTTAGGTTAATGGCTAAGGTCAAGTTTAAGGGTTCTGGTTAGTTTTAGGGATATGTTTATTGATATGGTTAGTATTACAGTTAGGGTTACTGTCGGGGTTAGCGTTAGGTTTGGAATTACTTTTAGGTTTAGGATTAGGATTATGGTTAGGGTTTGGTTCAGAGTTATGGTTGTGTTTTGGGTTTGGCTTAGGGTTAGCATTTACTGTTAGAATTGTGTTTAGGATTGGGGTTATCTTTAGGGTTAGTAGTTTGATTTGGGTCAGGTTTATAGTTAGAGATAGAGTTATTGTTAGGGTTAGGGTTACGGTTAGGGTTAGGTTTAGTGTTAGGTTTAGGGTTAACATTATGGTTAGCATTGGCTTTATAGTAAGCAATAGGTTTAGGGTTACGATTAGGAATAGGGTTACGGTCAGGGTTAGGGTTAGGGTTTGTTTTAATGTTAAGCTTATGGTTAGACTTAAGTTTAGTTTTAGGGTTAGGGTTAGAGTTAGTGCTAAGTTTATGATTATGGTTTGGGTTTGGATTAGTGTGAGGGTTATGGTTACAATTAAGTTTTAGGTTAGGGTTAGAGTTACAGTTAGGGTTAGGTTTAGGTTTACAGTTATGATTAGCACTATGATGAGGGTAACGGTTAGTTTTATGCTTAGTGTTGTGACAGTTATGGTTCCACTTAGGATTACAGGTAGGTTTACCTTAGAATTCGGTTTAGGATTTGGCTTAGGAGTTCCATTAGTGTTGGGGTTTGCATTAGGTTTAGCGTTAGGTTAGAGTTACAGTTACAGTTAGGGTTAGGGTCAGGGTTACAGTTATAGTTAAGTTTAAGGTTAGGTTTACTGTTAGGGTTAGTGTTAGAGTTAGGGTTATGGTCAGGGTTACAGTTACAGTTAAATTTAAGGTTAGGGTTAGTGTTAGGTTTAGGGTTAGTGTTAGAGTTAGGGTTAAGGTTAGGGCTATGGTGAGGGTGACGGTTAGGATTAGGGTTAGTGTTTGGGTTAGAGTTACGGTTAGGTTTACCATTAGGTTAGGGTTAGGGTGAGAGTTATGGTTAGGGTTACAGTTATTGTTAGGCTTAGAAATAGGGTTAAAGTTAGGTTTAAGGGTACTGTTATGGTTAGGGTTAGCATTAGGGTTAGGTTTAGGGTTAGTGTTAGGGTTAAGGTTACTGTTAGGGTTAAGGTTAGGGTTAGGGTTAGGGTTAGTTTTCGGTTTATGGTTACTGTTATGCTTAGGGTTACGCTTGGGTTAGAATTAGGCATTTTGCTACAGTTCAGGTTAGAGTTAGGTTAAGGATTAAGGTTATGTTTACAGTTGAATTTAGAGTTATGTTTTACAATAGAATTAGGATTATAGTTACTGTTATAGTTATGTTTAGTGTTTCATTTAGGTTTAAGGAAAGGTTTAGGCTTAAGGTTATTTTTAGGGTTACAGTTAGGGTTAGGGTTGTGGTTAGGGTTACATTTAGATTTAGGTTTAGTGTTAGGTTAGAATTAGTGTTTAGGTTTACTTTTAGGGTTAGGTTTTAGGTTAGAGTTATGGTTACAGTTAGGGTTGCTGTTGCAGTTAGGGTTACGGTTGGGGTTAGGCTTAGTGTTAGGGTTGCAGTAATAGTTAGGTTTAGGATTATGGTTAGCATTAGGGTTAGAATTATGGTTAGATTTCGGGTTAGCATTAGGGTTATGATTAGGTATACAGTTATGGTTTGCATTAATGTGTGGCTTCGGGTAATGATTAGGGTTAGGTTTAGGTTCATGGTTAGGGTTAGGGTTAGAGTTATGGTTAAGGTTAGTGTTAGGGTGAGGCTTATGGTTATGGTTAGTGTTTGTTTAAGGTTTAGTGTTAGGTTTCTGTTTACTGTTAGGATTTGGGTTATGGATGGTGTTACCGTTAGGGTTATGATTAGGGTTGTGTTAGGGTTAGGGTCAGGGTTAATGTTACCATTAGGGGTACAGATAGGGTTATGACTAGGTTTAGCATTAATGTTCCGGTTATGATTATGTTTAGGGTTAGGGTTAGGGTTACAGTTAAGGTAAGGATTATGGTTAGGGTTACATTTAGAGTTAGGTTTACTGTTGGTGTTAGGGTTAGGATTAGGGATAAGATAAAAGGTTAGGATTAGGGTTAGGTACAGGGTTAGGATTACAGTTAGGGTTACAGTTCATGTTAGGGTTATAGTTAGGCTTAGGTTTAGCATAAGAGTTCCTTTTAGGGTTAGGGTTAGAGTCAGGGTTAATGTTAAGGATAAGGTTAGGTTTAGAGTTACGGTTATGACAATGGTTAGGGTTAGGGGTAGGGTTAGAGTTAGGGTTACAGTTAGCATTATATTTAGGGTTCGGGTTAGCGTTAGTTAGGGTTAGAGTTACTGTCACAGTTAGGGTTAAGGTTAGGGTTATGGGTACAGTTAAGATTGCTGTTAGAATTAGGATTAGGGTTTTGGTTAGCTTTAGGGAAGGGCTATGCTTAGAGTTAGGGTTAGGGTTAGGGTTAGTCATAGGATCATTGTTAGGGTTACAGTTAAGGTTAGGTTTATGTTTAGGTTAATAGTTAGGATTAGGGTTAGGTTTAGGGTTAGGGTTAGGGTTAGGATTAGGGTTAGGTTTAGGCTTAGGTTTAGGGTTAGGCTTATTGCTAGAGTTAAAATCATGGTTAGGTTTATTCTTAGGGTTAATGTTAGGGTTACAGTTATGGTTAGGTGTAGGAGTAGGGTTAGAGTTTGGGTTACATTTACAGTTATGTTAAAGTTTAGGGTTAGGGTTACAGTTAGGGTTAGGATTACAGTTAGGTTTAGGGTTAGGGTTAGGGTTAAGGTTAAGTTTAGGATTAGTGTTAGTGTTAATGTAACAGTTAAGTTTACAGTTTGGGTTAGAGTTAGGTTTAGTGTTAGGGTTAGGTTTAGGGGTGCAGATAGGATTAGTGGTAAGGTTTCAGTTAGGGTTACAGTTGGGTTTATGGCTATGGAATGGTTTATGGTTAGGGTTACAGTTAGTGTTACAGTTAGGTTTAGGCTTAGGATTATGATTTGGGTTAGGGTTACAGTTATGGTTAGGGTTAAGGTTGTTGTAGGTTTTGGGTTAGTTTTACAGTTATGGTTAGTGTAAAGGTTAGTGTTAGGGTCCTTGTTAGGTTTAGGGTTGTGGTTATGTTTACAGTTAAGGTTAGGGCTAGGAATATGGAGAGGGTTACGGTTACAGTTTGGGTTAGGTTAGGTTTAGGGTTAGGTTTACCCTTCTGGTTTGGGTTTGATTTATGTTTAGGTTTAGATTACGATTACAGTAAGGATTTGGGTTACCATTAGGTTTATGGTTATGGTTATGGATTAGGGGTTAGGGTTAGGTTTACATTTAGGATTATGGTTAGGGTTTGGGTTAGCTTTAACATTAGTGGTTCTCTTAGGGTCAGTATTGTGGTTATGGTTATGGTTAGAGTTAGAGTTAGGGTTAGGGCTACAGATAGGTTTAGATTTAGGGTTAGAGTGATGTTGCAGTTAGTGTTCTGGTTAGGGTTAAGGTTATGGTTACAGTTAGATTTAAGTTTAGGGTTACAGTTAGGGTTAGTGTTATGTTTAATGTTAGTGTTAGAGCTAAGGCTAAATTTAGGGATTAGGTTTAGGGTTAGGGATAAGGTTAGTGTTAGTGTTACTATTAGTGTTAAGGTTATAGTTGGTGTTAGTTTGGGGTTAGGGTTAAGTTTAGGGTTATGGTTGGGGTAACATTACTGTTAGGTTTATTGTTAGGTCTAGGGCAAGGGTTAGGTTTATATTTAGGATTATGGTTAGGGTTTGGGTTAGCTTTAACATTAGTGGTTCACTTAGGATCAGCATTAGGATTAGGGATAGAGCTATTGTTAGGGTGAGGGTTAGGGTTAATGTTAGGGTTAGGCTGTAGGTTAGGTTTTGGTTTAAGTTTATGATTATGGTTAAGCTTAGGGTTAGGGTTTGGTTAAGTGTTAGGTGTAGTGTTAGGATTACAATTATGGTTATGGTTTTAGGGTTACAATTACTTTTAGGGTTAGGGTTAGGTTTACATGTATGATTAAGTTTAATGTAATAGCATTTCAGTTAGGGTTAGGGTTAGGTTTTGGGTTAAAGTTATGATTAGTGGTTTGGTTAGGGTTAGGGGTTAGGGGTTTGGTTTAGGTTTATGGTTAGAGTTAGGGTTAGGGTTAGGTTTAGTATTAAGGTTAGAGTTAGGTTTAGGTGTACATTAGGTTTAGGGTTAGCAGTATTGTTAGACTTAGGGTTAGTGTTAGTGTTAGGGTTCAAGTTACAGTTAAAGTTACAGTTAGGGTTAGGTTTAGTGTTATGTTTATGGTTATGGTTACAGTTAGGGTTTAGGTTAGGGTTATTGTTACAGTTTTGGTTAGGGTAAGTATCAGGACAGGGTTAGAGTCACTGTTAGTGTTAGGGTTAGGTTTAGGGTTGCAGTTAGGTGAGAGTAAGGTTTTGGTTTAGAATTTAGGATTTGAGTGAGGTTTAGGATATGGTTAGGGTTAGGCTTTAGTGTTAGTTTTATGTTTAGGGTTAGAGTTATGGTTATGGTTATGGTTAGCATTAGTGTTAGTGCTAAGGTTAGGGTTACATTTATGGTTAGGTTAGTGCTAGGGTTAGGGTTAGGATTATGGTTACAGTTGCGGTTAAGTTTATGGTTAGGTTTATAGTTCGGGTTATGCTTACGGTTAGGGTTAGGGTTAGGTTTACTGTTACAATTAGGATTCTATTTTCCATTAGGGTTAGTGTCAGGTTTAGGTTTAGTGTTAGGTTTCAGCATTAGAGTTAATGTTAGGATTAACAGTAGGAAAGTGTTAGGGTTAGAATTATTGTTATTCTAGGTTTAAGGATAGGGTTAGGATTAGTATAGTTAGGGTTTCCTTTAGGTCTTAAATTTAGGATTAAGGTTAGGTTCAGGATTTAGGGTTAGGCTTAGTGTTAGTTTTAGGGTTAAGATGAATGTTAAGAGAAAGTTAGAGTGAGGCTTAGGGTTATGGTTAGGATTAGGGTTATGGCTAGGGTAAGGATTTAGTGTTAGGATAGTGTTAGTGTTAGGCGTAGGATAGTGTTAGGATAACATTAGTGTTAAGGTTAAGATTGAGAGTTAGGGTTCAGTTTAGAGTTAGGTTCAGGATTTAGGCTTAGATTCAGTGTTAGTGTTAGGTTTAGTCTTAGGACAGTGTTAGGGTTGGTGTTATTGTTAGGCTTAAAATTAGGTTTACGGTTAGGCAAGGTTTAGGCTTATGATTACAATTTCAAGTGTCAGTGAGGGTTAGATTTAGCTTTAGGGCTAGATTTTAGGTTTAGGGTATGGGTTAGTGTTAGGGTTTTTTATGGTTAGGGTTAGGATTTGGGTTACGGTTAGTGTTAGGGTTAGGATTGGTGTTAGCTTAGTGTTAGGGTTAGAGTTATGGTTAAGGTTAGGGTCATGGTAATGTTAGGGGTAGGGTTAGCGTTACAGTTAGGGTTAGGGTAGTGTTTAAGGTTATGGTTATCATTAGGGTTAGAGTTAGTTTTAGAATTAGGGTTATGGCTAGGATTAGGGTTAAGTTTAGGTTTAGCATTAGGGTTAGGGTTACAGTTAGGGTTACCATTAGGTTTAGGGTTAGAATTATGGTTAGGGTTAGGGTTATAGCTGGGTTTAGGATTTTGTGTTAGGCATTGTGTTAGTGTTAGGGTTAGGTAGAGTTAGGTAAGATAGAGTTAGTGTTAGTGTTAGGATTCAGGATTAAGTTTTGGTTTAGTATTCAGTTTGAGATTAAGGCTAGGTTCTGTGTTAGTATTAGGGTAAGTCTTAGGACAGTGTTAGGTTAGTGTTAATATGAGGATTAGGTTTAGGGTTACACTTCGTGAGAGTTAGGTTTAGTTTTACAATTTATGGTTATTCTTATGGTTAGGTTTACTGTATGTTTAGGGTTAGATTTAGGATTAGGGTTATGGTTAGGTTAGGGTTAGTGTTAGGTTTAGTGTTAGGCTTATAACTAGGGTTAAGATTAGGGTTATTGTTCAGGTTAGGTTTAGGTTTATTGTTAGGGTTACTTTCACGATCAGGTTTTTGCTTAGGGTTATGGTGAAGGTTAGGATTACAGTTAAGTTTAAAGTTAGTGTTAGGGTTACTGTTTGAGTTAGGGCTATTGTTAGGGTAACTGTTAGTGTTAGGGTTAGGGCTTGTGGAGGAGTTGCCATTCGGGTTATGGTTAGGCTTACGATTAGTGTTATGCTTAGTATTAGGTTTAGGGTTCAATTTATGACTTTATTTATGATTTGCTTTAGCATTAGGGTTAGGTTTAGTGTTTGTGGTAGAGTTATGGTTATGGTGACTCTTAGGGTTATAGTTAGGGTTATGGTTAGGATTAAGTTAAGGTTTATGGTTAGGGTTAGTGTTATGTTTATTGTTATGATTAAGGTTAGGGTTAGGTTTAGTGTTATGGTTCTTGTTCGGGTTAGGTTTAGGTTTAACATTAGGGTTTCAGTTAAGGTTAAGTTTGTGGTTTCATTTAGAGTTATTGTTAGGGTTATGGTTACAGTTATGTTTAGTGTTACCTTTATGTTTAGGTTTAGTGTTATTGTTAGGGTTATGGTTAGGGCACAGGTTACGGTTACAGTTACGTTTAGGTTTAGGTTTATGTTTAGGTTAGGGTTAGGGTTACAGTTAGGGGTAGGGTTAGGATTACCATTACTAATAGGGTTAGAATTAGGATTATTTTTATTGTTAGGGCTATGGTTAGGATTAGGTTATAGTTAGGCTTAGGTTTATGGTTACTGTTATAGTTTGGGTTACAGATAGGGTTAGGGTTAAGGTCACATTTAGGATTATGGTTACGTTTAGTGTTATGGTTAGGGTTAAGATTAACATTAGTTATAAGGTTATGGTTAGTTTTAGGATTCGTGCTAGCATTAGGTTTCATTGTACAGATAGGGTTAGGGTTAAGGTTAGGCTTAATTTTACAATTAGGGTTTGATTTATGAATAGGGTTATGGTTCACTTTAGGGTTATGATTAGGGTTAGGGTTAGTGATAGGTTTAGGGTTATGATTATGATAGGCTTATGATTATAGATATGTTTAAGATTAGGCTTAGGGATAGGGTTAGTGTTACGGTTAGGGGTATGGTTAGGGTTATGGTACGGATTAGATTTACAGTTATAATAAGGTTTACTTTTATGGTTAGGGTTAGGGTTACAGTTAGGGTCAGGGTAAGGATCGGGGTTAGCATTAGGGTTACGATTACAGTTTTCATGGTTAGGTTTAGGGTTAAGATTTTGTTAAGGTTACATTTATTGTTAGCTTTAGAATTAGGTTTACAATTTGGGTTATTGTTAAGGTTAGGGTTAGGTTTAGGGTTACTGGTAAGGTTAGGGTTAAGATTACGGTAGGTTTATGTTATGGATAGGTGGTTAGGTTTACCGTTATGGTTACTGTTAGGGTTATGGTTAGGTTTAGGGTTATGTATAGGCTTTGGATAAGGGTTACAATTATGGTTAGGCTTAGGTTTAGCATTGGGTTTAGCATTATGGTTAGGACTATGATTAGGGTTAGCATTAGCTTTAGGATTAGGATCATGTTTAAGGTTAGTGTTATGGGAAGGTCTAGGTTATGGGTATGGTTAGGGTTATGGTTTTTTATTGTTAAGGTTATGGTTATGGTTACAGATATTCTTAAGTTCAGGGTATTGGTTAAGTTTGAAATTAGGGGTAGGGTTAGGGTTACCATTAGGGTTAGGTTTATGATTATGTTTATGGTTCAGGTTGGGTTAGGGTTATTGTTAGGTTTAGCATTAGGGTTACTGTTAGGGTTAGGTTTACAGTTATATTTATGGTTAGGGTTAGGGTTTTGTTTACAGTTTTTATTAGTTAGGATTAGGGTTATGGTTACAATTGCAGTTAGGCTTAGTTTTAGGGTTAAGGTTAAAGTTAGGTTTCCATTTAGGGTGAGGTTTATGGATATGGTTTGGGTAATGATTAAGGTTACAGGTAGGTTTAGGACTAGGATTAGTGTTATGTTTAGGGTTAGGTTTAGGGTTATGGTTAGGATTAGATTAGGGTTACCATTAGGGTTAGGGTTAGATTTAGTATTAGAGTTAAGTTTAGAGTTAGTGTTACAGTTTTAGTTACATTTAGGTTTAGGGTAACATTTAGGTTAGTGTTAACTTTAGGGTTATGGATGTGGTTAGGGTAACTATTAGTTTTAGGGTTAGGATTAGGTTTTGGTTTGATTTTACATTTGCGGTTAGAGTTAGGGTTAGGGATATGGTTGCATTTATGGTTACTTTTAGGGTTGCTGATAGGGTTAGTGTTAGGCTTAGGGTTACGGTTAGGTTTAGGTTTCAGGCTAGGGTTATGGTTACAGTTAGTGTAAGTGTTCTGGTTAGGGTTAGAGTTAGGGTTAGAATTAGGGTTAGAATTACCTTTACCGTTAGTGTTAGAGTTAGGGATAGAGTTAGGTTTAGGTTTAGGGTTAGGTGTTCCTATTTGGGTTAGGGTTAAGGTTCCTATTAGGGTAATGGTTATGTTTAGGTTTAGGTTTGTTGTAAGTGACAGGGTTATGGTTAGGGTTATGTTTAGGTTTAGGGTTAAGGTGAGGTATATCATTACAGTTAGGGTTATTGTTAGGGTTAGAGTTAGGATTAGTGTTTCATTTAAAGTTAGGGTTACGGTCACAGTTAGGGTTAGGATAAGGGTTATGTTTACCATTATTTTTATGGTTAGGGTGACGGTTAGGGTTTGGGTTAGTGTTAGTGTTAGAATGTCTGTTAAGGTTAGGTTTAATGTTATGTTTATAGTTAAGGTTAGCGTTATGATTACGTGTATGCTTATGGTTAGAGTTATGGCTAGGTTTAGGTTTAGGATTATGGTTAGGGTTATGGTTAGAGTTTGGTTTCAGGTTAGGATTAGGATTAGGATTAGGTTTAGGGTGCCGGTTGGGGTTAGGGTTAGGTTTACATTTATGATTGTGGTTAGGGTTAGATTTAGGGTTAGCATTACAGTTAGTGTTAGGGTTTGGGTTAGTTCTAAGATTAGGATTAGCTTTAGGTTTAGCATTAGAGTAATGGTTAGGCTTAGGGTCAGGTTCAGGGTTAGTGTTACATTTACGTTTAGGAGTAAGGTTGTGGTTATGCTTACATTTAGGTTTAGGGTTAGATTTAGAGTTGGCGTTACATTTAGAGTTAGGGTTAGGGTTACTATGATGGTTACAGTAATGGTAATGGTTAGGGTTAGGGTGAGGGTTAGTGTTAGGGCTTAGAGTTATGGTTGGGGCTAATGTTAGGGTCAGATTTATGGTTAGGGTTAGGCTTAGGGATATGGTTAGGGTTACAGTTATATATATGGTTAGTGTTATGATTAGGGTTAAGTTTACAATAACATTTAGGGTTACATTTAGGGTTAAGATTAGGTTTAGGTTTATAGTTAAGGTTAGGGTTATAATTAGGGTTAGCATTAGGGTTCCAGTTACGTTTATGGTTAGGGTTACCGTTAAGGTTCTGGTTAGGTTTAGTGATAGGGTTACAGTTAAGGTTAGACTTTTGTTTAGGGTCAGGGTTAGGTTTAGGTTTAGGATTAGAGTTTAGGTTACAGTTAGTATTAGGGTTAGGGTTACAGTTACAGTTAGGGTTATGGATAGGGTTAGGGTTTGGTTTACAGTTATGTTTAGGATTAGGGTTAGTGTTGGGGCTTAGGTTTAGGTTTACGGTAAGGGTTAGGGTAATCGTTAGGGTTAGACTTAGGCTTAGTGTTAGGGTGACAGTTACGGTTAAGGGTAGGGTTTGATTAGTATAGGTTCAGGGGTACTGTTAGAGTAAGTGTTAGGGTTAGGTTTAGAGTTACAGTTAGAGTTACAGTTAAGGTTATGGTTATGGTCAGAGTTAGGTTTAAGGCTACATCTAGGGCTAGGGTTAGGGTTATCGTCAGGGTTAGGGTTAGGGTTATGTTTAGCATTAGAGTTTCAGTTATTTTTAGTATTAGGCTTAGGGTAAGGATTCGTGTTATGTTTACAGTCAGGGCTAGGGTTATGTTTACGTTTATGATTAGGATTAGAGTGACGTTTAGGATTGAGTTTAGGGTTAGAGTTAGGGTATGATTACGGTTAGATTTAGGTTTAGAGTTAGCATTAGGGTTACAGTTAAGGTTAGCATTATGGTTAGGGTTATGGTTTTTGTTACGGTTAGGCTTAGGGTTATGGTTATGGTGATGGTAAGGGTTAGGGTTTGGTTTCCTGACATGTTTAGTGTTAAGGTTACAAGTAGGTTTATGGTTAGGGTGATGGTTAGTATTAGGGTTAGGATTAGTGTAAGGGCAAGATTAGGATAGAGTTAGGGTTCACTTTAGTACTTAAGTTTAGGATTAGGGTTAAGTTCAGTATTTAGGGTTAGGTTTGGGGGTTAAGCTGAATGTTAGAAGAAATTTGGAATTAGGGTTAGTGTTAGGGTTACGGCTAGTGTTAGGATGTAGTGTTAGTGATAATATTTGTTTTGGGGGTAAGATAGTGTCCAGGTTTCCAAGAAAGCTCCTGAATTTCAGCATGATGCTTTGTGTTTCTAAGTGTGAGTTCTGAATGAAGAACACCAGCTAAGCTCCAGCTTTGGGAAGCAGGGGACATATATGCCAGTTCCCGCATACAGCAAAACACAGCACTCTGGCTAAAACTTCACTTTCAGAACAGAAGTAATTCACAAAGCACCACTCTGCGAGGGTGGCAACTCATTCAGTTTGCTAAGAGAAAGTACGCGTGAAGTAGGGGAATATCTAGCTCATACTGCAGAAGAATTAGAGAAGGATGTTTTCTCTCCCATTCATTGCAAAGGGAACTGAGGGAAAAACACCTTCTAAGCATCTAGGTTTCCAAGAAGAGCGGCAGGATACTGCTCTATGCTTTGTGTTTCTAAGTATAAGTTCTGAACGCAGAACACCCTGCTAAGTTCCAGCTTCCTTGGGAAGCAAGGCAATCATATGCCTTCTCCAGGATATGGCAAAACACAGCACTCTGATGAAATCTTCACTTGGGAACAGAAGTAATTCAAAAGGTCCTACTGTGCCAAGAGTGGCAACTCATTCAGTTTGCTAAGAAAAACCATGTGTGAAATTTGTGACTTTACAGCTCTTTCTGCAGAAGAACTAGATAGGGATGTTTTCTCTCCCATTCATTCCAAATGGAACTAAGGGGAAAACACATTCGAAACATCTAGCTTTCCAAGAAGAGCTGCTGCTTTCTGCTCCATGCTTTCTGTTTCTAAGTGTGTGTTCTGAATGGAGAACAGCCAATTAAGGTCCAGCTTCTTAAGGCAGCAGGGCACTCATATGCCTGTTCAGGCATGCAGCAAACCACAGCACTATATCTAAAACATCACTTTGGGAATCGAAGGAATTCACAAAGCCCACCATGCCAAAAGTGACAACTCATTCAGTTTGCTAAGAGAAAGCATGAGTGAAATAGATGACTTTGCAGCTCATACTGCAGAAGAACTAGAGAAGGATGATTTTTCTCCCATTCATTCCTATGGGAAATGAGGCAAAAACATATTCTAAGCATCTAGGTTTCCAAGAAGAGCTGTTGATTTTTGCTCCATGCTTTGTGTTTTTAAGTGTGATTTCTGAATGAAGAACAGCCAGTTATCCTGCAACTTCTTTGGGAAGCAGAGCAATCACATGCCGGTTCCTGCATACAGTGAAACACAGCACTCTGGCAAAAACATCACTTTAAGAACCAAAGCAATTCACAAAGCCCCATTGTGCCAAGAGTGGCAACTCATTCACTTTGCTAAGAGACAGCATGAATATAGTTGTTGACTTTCCAGACTGTACTGAATTGGAACTAAAGAAGGATGTTTTCTCTCACATTCATTCCTAAGGGGACTGAGGGGAAAACAGCATCTAAGCATCGAGTGTTCCAAGAATAGCTGCTGGTTTCTGCTACATTCATTGTGTTTCTAACTGTGAGTTCTGAATGCAGAACACCCAGCTAAGCTCCAGCTTCTTTGGGAATGAAGGCACTCATAAGCCAGTTCTCTTATACAGGGAAACACAGCACTCTCTCTAAATCGTCACTTCGGAACCGAACTAATTCAAAAGGCCCTCTGTGCCAAGAGTGGCAACTCATTCATTTTGTTAAGAGAGAGCATGCATGAAGTTGTTGGCTTTCCAGCACGTACTGCAGAGGAACTAGAGAAGGATGTTTTCTCTCCCATTCATTCCTATGGGAACTGAGGGTAAAACATGTTCTAAGAATCGAGCTACCCAATAAAAGCTGCTGGTTTCTGCTCCATGCTTTCTGTTTCTAAGGGTGCATTTTCAATGAGGACTGCCAGCTAGGCTTCAGTTTCTTTGCGTAGCAGGGCACTCATGTGCCTGTTCCCTTTTACAGTGAAATATGGCACTCTGGGAAAAGTTCTTTTTGGAAACCGAAGTAATTCACAAAGACTAAATGTGCCAAGAGTGGCAACTCATTCACAATGCTAAGCAAAAGCATCCGCAAAGTTGGTGAGTTTCCAGCTCATACTGCACAGGAATTAGAGAAGGTCTTTTTCTCTCCCATTCATTCCTATGGGATATGGGGGTAAAACTCGTTCTAAGCATCTAGCTTTCCAAGAGGAGCTGCTGGGTTCAGCTACATGTTTTGCCTTTCTACGTGTGAGTTCTGAATGCAGAATTCGAAGCTCAACTCCAGCTTCTTTGGGAAGCAGGGCAATCATATGCCTGTTCCCACATACAGAGAAACACACAAGTCTGGCTAAAACTTCACTTTGGGAACCGAAGTAATTCAAAAAGCCCAACTGTGAAAGAGTGGCAAATCATTCAGTTTGCTAAGAGAAAGCATGTGTTAAATTGAAAATTTTCAAGCTCATGCTGCAAAGGAACTAGAGAAGGATAATTTCTCTCCCATTCATTCCCATGGGAACTGAAGGGAAAACAGGTTCTAAGCATCTAGGATTCCAAGAAGAGCTGCTGGTTTCTGCTCCATGTTTTATCTAAGTGTGCATTCTGAATGGAGAACAGCCAGCTAAGCTCCAGCTCTTTGGGAAGCAGGGCACTAGAAGCATCTCTTTGGAAACTGAAATAATTCACAAAAATCTACTGTGCCAGGGTGACAACTCATTCAGTTTGCTAAGAGAAATAATGCGTGAAATTTTTCACTTTCTAGCTCATACTGCAAAGGAATAAGAGAAGGATATTTTCTATCCCATTCATTCTTATGGGAACTGAAGGAGAAGAATATTCTAAGCATCTAGATTTCCAAGAGGAGCTGCTTTCTCCTCCATGCTTTTCATTTCTAACTTAGATGTCTGAACTTAGAACAGCCAGAAAAGCTCCAGCTTCTTTGGGAAGCAGGGCACTCCATATGCATGGTCAGTCATACAGTGAAACACAGCACTCTTTCTATAACATAGAAGTGAAGTAATTCAAAAAGGCCACTCTGCCAAGTGTGGCAACTCATTTAGTTTGCTACGAGAAAGCATGCATGAAGTACATAACTTTCCAGCTCATACTGCAGAAAAACTAGAGAATAATGTTTTCTCTCCCATTCATTCTTATGACAACTGATGTGAAAACACATTCTGAGCATCTAGGTTTCCAAGAAGAGATGCCGGTTTCTGTTCCATGCTTTCTATTTCGAATTGTGAGTTCTGAATGGAGAAGAACCCGCTAAGCTCCAACTTCTTTGGGAAGCAGGACACTTGTATGCCAGTTCCTGTATACAGCGAAACAGCACTCTGTCAAAATTGTCACTTGGAAACCAAAGTAATTCACAAAGCAACACTATGCCAAGAATGGCAACGCATTCAATTTGCTAAGAGAGAGTATGCATGAAGTTGGTGACTTTCCAGCTCATATGCAGAGGAACTAGAGAAGGATGTTTTCTCTCACATTCATTCCTATGGGAAGTGAGGGGAAAACACGTTGTAATCATATAGGTTTCCAAGAAGAGCTGTTGGTTTCTGCTTCATGCTTTGTGTTTCTAAGTATGAGTTCTGAATGGACAAAGCCAGCTAAGCTCCAGCTTCTTTGGGAAGCAGTGCACTCATATGTGTGTTCCCGCATACAGCAAAACACAGCACCCTGACTAAAGCGTCTCTTTGGAAAAGGAAGTCATTCACAAAGACTCACTGTGCCAAGTGTAGCAACTCATTCAGATCATTAAAAGAAAGCATGCTTGAAGTTGGTGGCTTTCCAGCTCATACTGCAAAGGAACTAGAGAAGGATGATTTCTCTAAATTTTATTCCTATGGGAACTGAAGGGATAACACGTGCTAAGCATCTAGGTTTCAAAGAAAAGTTGCTAGTCTCTGCTCCATGCTTTGTCTTTCTATGTGTGAGTTCTGAACGAAGAATACCAAGCTAAGCTCCAGATTCTTTGGGAAGGGGGGGCACTCATAAGCTTCTTTCCATATACAGCAAAACAGAGAACTCTGGCTGAAACTTCACTTTGGGAATATAAGAAATTCAAAAATCTCCACTGTGTCAATAGTGCAACTAATTCAGTTTGCTAAGAGAATGCATGCATGAATTTTTTTACTTTCCAGCTCTTCCTGCAGAGGAACTAGACAAGGATGTTTTCTCTCCCATTCATTTCTATGAGAACTGAGGGGAAACAAGTTCTAAGCTTCTAGGTTTCTAAGAAGAGCTGCTTCTTTCTCCAAAATGCTTTGTGTTTCTAAGTATGAGTTCTGAATGGAGAATAGCCAATTAAGCTCCAGCTTCTTAGGATAGCAGGGCACTCATATGCCTGTATTGCACACAGTAAAACAGTGTGCACAAGCTGAAACATTACTTTGTGAAGCGAAGTTATTCACAACGCGCCACTGTGGCAAAAGTGGAAAATCATTCAGTTTGCTAAGAGAAAGTATGTGTGAAGTTGGTGACTTTTCAGCTTGTACTTCAGAGGAACTAGAGAAGGATGTTTTCTCTCACATGAATTCCTATGGGAACTGAGGGAAAACCACATTCTAAGCATCTAGGTTTCGAGGAGGAGCTGCTGTTTTCTGCTCCATGCTTTGTGTTTCTAAGTGTTAGTTCTGAAGGGAGAACTGCTAACTAAGCTCCAGCTACTTTTGGAAGCAGGACACTCATATGCCTGTTACCACATACAGTGAAACTCAGCACACTGGCTAAAATATCAAGTGGGAACAGAAGTAAATGACAAAGCCCCAATGTGCCAAGAGTGGCAACTCATTCAGTTTGATGAGAGTATGTAAATTTCCAGCTAGTACTGCAGAGAAAGTAGAGAAGGATGTTTTCTCTCTCCCATTCATCTCTAAGGTAACTGAGGGAAAAACACGTTCTAAGCATCTAGGTTCTGAAGAAGAGTTGCTGGTTTCTGTTCCATGCTTTGTGTTTCTAAGTGTGCATTCTGTAGGGGAGAACAGCCAGATAAGCTCCAGCTTCTTTAGGAAAGTAGGGCACTCATGTGCCTGTTCCCACATACAGCTTAACACAGCACTCTGTTTAAAACGTCACTTGGGAAATGAAGTAATTCACAAAGCCCCATTGTGCGAAAAGCTCCAAGCATGTGTGAAGTTGGTGAATTTCCAGCTCGTACTGAAGAGGAACCAGAGAAGGTTGTATTCTCTCCTATTCATTCCTATGGAAACTGAGGGAAAGTCATGTTCTAAGCATTAGGTTTCTAAGAAGAGCTGCTGGTTCCTTCTCCATGCTTTGTGTTTCTATGTGTGAATTCTGAAAGGAGAACAGCAAGCTAAGCTCCAAGTCCTTTGGGAAACAGAGCACTCATATGTCTCTTCCCACATACAGGGAAACACAGCACTCTGACTATTATGTCACATGGGAAATGAAGTATTTCACAAAGCCCACTGTGCCAACGGTGGAAATTCATTCAGTTTGGTAAGAGAAAGCATGCATGAAGAAGGTGATTTTCCAACTCATACTGAAGAAGAACTAGAGAAGGATAATTTCTACCCCATTCATTCTTAAGGGAACTGAGGGGAAAACACGATCTAAGCATCTAGGTTTCCGATAAGATCCCCTGCTTTCTACACCATGCTTTGTGTTTCTGAATGTGAGTTCTGAATGGAGAATAGCCAGCTAAGCTCCAGCTCCTTTGCGAAGCGTAGGACTCATATGCTGGTTCCCACACAAAGCAAAAGACAGCACTCTTGCTAAATCTTTACTTTCAGAACTGAAGTAATTCACAAAACACCACTGTGCAAGACAGACAACTCATTCAGTTTGGTAAGAGAAAGCATGAGTGAAGTAGGTGAATTTCCAGCTCATACTGCAGAATAATTAGAAAAGGTTGTTTTCTCTCCACTTCATTGCAAAGGGAATTGAGGGAAAAACACCTCTAAGCATCTAGGTTTCCAAGAAAAGCAGCTGGTTTCTGCTCCATGCTTTTTGTTTCTAAGTATAAGTTCTGAATGCAGAACAACCAGGTAAGCGCCAGCTTCCTTGGGAAGCAGGGCACACATGTGCCTCTTCCAGCATATAGCAAAATACAGCACTCTAATGAAAACTTCACTTGGAAACAGAAGTACTTCAAAAGTACCTACTGTGCCAAGTGTGGCAACTCATTCAGTTTGCTAAGAGAGAGCATGCATGAAGTTGGTGCCTTTACAGCTCATACTGCAGAGGAACTAGAGAAGGATATTTTCTCTCCCATTCATTACTATAGGAACTGAGGGGAAAACACGTTTGAAGCATCTAGCTTTTGAAAAATAGCTGCTGGTTTCTGCTCCATGATTTGTGTTTCTAAGTGTGTGCTCTGAATGGAGAACAGCCAGCTAAGGTACAGCTTCTTTGGGAAATAAGGCACTCATATGCCTGTTCCCATATACAGGGAAACAGCACTCTGGCTATAATGTCATGTAGGTTACAAAGTAATTCACAAAGCTCTGCAGGGTCAAGACTAGAATCTCATTCAGTTTGCTAAGAGAAAGAATGCATGAAATTGTTGACTTCCCAGTTTGTACTGCAGAGGAACTAGAGAAGGATATTTTCTCTACCATTCATTAGTATGGGAACTGAGGGAAAGCACATTCTACACATCTAAGTTTCCAATTGGAGATTCTGGTTTCTGTACCATGCTTTTTGATTCTAAGTTAGAGTTCTGAATGGAGAACAGCCAGCTAAGCTCCAGCTTCTTTGGCGAGCAAGGCACTCATATGTCTGTTCCCAAATCAGCAAAACACAGCACTCTTTTTAAAACATGACTTGGTAAGTGAAGTAACTCACAAAGCCCATTGTGTCAAGAGTGACATCTCATTCAGTTTGCCAAGAGAAAGCATTCATAAAGTTTTTGAATTTCAAGCTCATACTGCGGAGGAACTAGAGAAGGATGTTTTCTCTCCCATTCATACCTATAGGACCTGAGGGAAAAACATGTTCTAAGCATCTAGGTTTCTAAGAATAGAGACTTGTTTCTGCTCCACTCTGTGTATCTCAGTGTGAATTCAGAATGAAGAACACCCAGCTAAGCTCCAGCTAGTTTTTGAATCAGGGTACTCATATGCCTGTTCCAGCATACAGCAAAACACAGCACTCTAGCTAAAATGTCACTTGGGAAAAGAAATAATTCAAAAGGTCCTACTGTGCCAAGAGTGTCAACTCATTCAGCTTGCTAAGAGAGATTATGCGTGCAATTGTATACTTTCCAGCTCATACTGCAGAGTAACTAGAGAAGGATGTTTTCTTTCCCATTCATTTCTAGGGGAATTGAGGGGAAAACACATTCTAAGCATCTAGCTTTCCAAGGAGAGTTGCTGGATTCTGCTCCATGCTTTGTTTTTCTTAGTGTGTTCTGAATGGACAACAGCCAGCTAAGCTCCAGCTTCTTTGGGAAGCAGGGCACTCATATGTCTGTTCCCACATACAGTGAGACACTGTCCTCTGGCTTAAAAGTCACATAGGAAACGAAATAATACACAAAGCCCTAGTGGGCCAGGAGGGGCAACTCATTCATTTTGCTAAGATAAAGCATGCGTGAAATTTCTGAGTTTCCAGCTCTTTCTGCTGAGGAACTAGAGAAGGATTCTTTCTCTCCCATTCATTCCTATGGGAACTGAAGGGAAAGCACGTTCTGATCATCTAGGTTTCCAAGAATAGCTGTTGGTTTCTGCTATATGCTTTTTGTTTCTAAGTTAGAGTTCTGAATGGAGAACAGCAAGATAAGCTCTAGCTTCTTTGGGAAGCAAGGCAATCATATGCCTGTTCAGGCATACAGCGAAACACAGCCCTCTTTCTATAACATCACTTTGGAAGCTGAAGTAATTCACAAAGCCCACTCTGCCAAGTGTGGCAACTCATAGTTTGCTAAGAGAAAGCATGCATGAAGTATTTGACATACCAGCTTGTACAGCAGAAGAACTAGAGAAGGATGATTTCTCCCATTCTTTCCTGTGGGAACTGAGGCAAAAACACATTCTAAGCATCTAGATTTCCAAGAACAGCTACTGTTTTTCGCTCCCTGATTTGTGTTATTAAGTGTGAATTCTGAATGGAGCACAGCCATCTATGCTACAGCTTCTTTGGGAAGCAGGGCTCTCATAAGATGTTTCTCGCATATAGAAAAACACAGCACTCTGGCTAAAAGTCACTTTAGGAACCGAAGCAATTCACAAAGCCCCACTGTGCCAAGACTGGAATCTCATTCAGTTTGCTAAGAGAAAGCATGCAAGAAATTTCAGAATTTCCAGCTTGTACTGCACAGGAACTAGAGAATTATGTTATCTCTCCCATTCATTCCTATGGGAACTGAGGAGAAAACACATTCTGAACATCTAGGTTTTGAAGAAGAGCTAGTGGTTTTTGTCCCATGCTTTGTGTTTCTAAGTGTGAGTTCTGAACTTAGAACAGCCAGATATGCTGCAGCTTCTTTGGGAAGCAGATCAATCGTATGCTGGTTCCCTCATAGAGCAAAACACAGCACTCTGAATAAAACTTCACGTGGGAACAGACGTCATTCCCAAAGTGTTCCAAAAGTGGCAACTGATTCAGTTTGCTACTATAGAGTATGTGTGAATATGTTGACTTTCCAGACATACTACAGAGGAACTAAAGAAGGATGTTTTCTCTCCCATTCATTCCTATGGGAACTGAAGGGAAAACATGTTCTAAGCATCTAGATTTCCAAGATGAGCTTCTGCTTTCTGTTTCATGCTTTCTGTTTCTAAGTGTGAATTCTGAATGGAGAAAATCCAGCTATGCCCCAGCTTCTTTGGGA
>NDGN011410407.1:0-16002 GCA_002564285.1 Tympanoctomys barrerae
TGCCCATTTTCTTTTTATATCATTTGTATTGACTCCTTCTTTCTCATTGATGCCTATTAGTCTTTTTTTACCTTTTTAGTAGCTGCAATGGTGTCTTCTGGATCTGAAACTCTATCTTTACTTTCATGCAAATGGTTTTGCCAGCTTGTGATTGAGATTCTAAGTTCCTCTGTATCTCTTTGATTGTATTTCATGTGATCTGTTTCTTTCTTGTATAGCTCATTGAAGGAATCCTTTGTTTTTCTAATCTCCTCTATTTTTTGTCAGTATCTTTTTGAGAAGCAGTTATTAATTCTTTTACTACAAAGATTATTTCTGATCTGATTTCCTCTATATGGTTCTGCATTTGATTCTTTACTTTAGACGCTATTAGTTCAGAGATTTTTTTTTCATTTCAAGAGATTATTTCTGCTCTGATTTCCTCTATACCTTTCTCCAATTGTTTCTTTACTTCAGATGCTATTGATTCAGACATTTCAGCGGTGTGATTCCCAATTTCTTCTGCAGTGGTGTCCTTTGCACTTATTCTGGGTGGGCTCGGGGTCTGCGATTGCATTTGGCTCCTTGTCTTTGTCATTTTGTATAGCAGTGTCCTCTGACCTTTGGTGTAGAGATTTGGTGCAGTTATAACCTTAGTACCTACTGAAATTCGGGTAGAGATCTATTTAGTTTGAGTTCATCCAGTTGTATCTGACTTGGGTCTGGCTGTTGTGCTCAGCTCCTTACTGCTGCAGCCTTTGGGAGAGAACCTGTTATACCCCTCTGGCAAGATGTTCTGTTCCTGGATTATTTGGGTGCTTCGGCCCCTGTTATCTTCGCAGAGACTTCAGCTGCAGTGTTTCACCCTAGGCCTGTATGCCAGGCCTGGTCTGGGTTTGGAGGGGTCCAGGGGCACAGGGGAGTACAGAAACTCTACCACACACTCACTGGGCCTGCGCTTGGCCTGGCTCTGGGGGGTCCTGAGAGCGAGGCATAAGTTCTCACTCATTGGGCTTGGTGGGACTCCAAAGGGTAGAGGGGTCCCGAGAGTGCTGCAGAGGCTCTCACTCACGTGGCTTGCCTGGGCTTGGTCCGGAGAGGTGCCTACTCCTCTTTAGTAATATACTCAGTGCCCTTTGTGTTTGATTATTGGCACTATTATAGCTTTGGCATAACTGAGGCAGCTTAACTCTTCCTGTTTTTCTCCTCTCAGTGGCCCACTAGGCTCTAAAATGTGATTCCTAATTTTATAATATATAAAATATTATGCCATATTGTTTTCTGCTTGTCACCTTTTGAATTGAAAAATAATAATTTTTTATGTAAAATCTATCTAATAATATTAACAATGTAAGTTTAGAGATGAAAGGTTTAAGGTGAAATTGTTCTGTATAATGAAAAGAGGAATTTTGAGGTAATGAGAAAAACTTATGGTAATGAATAGATACTAGGAAGCCTTTTCTTTTTCTTTTTTGAAAATTTTTTTATTTTATTTTTATTTGTTTGTTTATTTATTTATTTCAGGAAGCCTTTTCTTAGTGAAGGACTCCTGATTGTAGTCTTCGGCCCCACCATTGTGATAAAAAGAAAAACATTGGTAGGGAGAAGGAGTTATTTAATTTAAAGTTCCAAAAAAGGGCCAGCCAAATAGCTCAGCTGATTAAAACACCTGCAAGCAGGCTCAGGGGCCGTGGGTTTGATCCCCGGGTCTGCCATGCTGGCTCTGACCATGGGGTACGCTGGGGCAGTTGAGACTGGACATGGTGGCACATGCCTGTAATCTTAGCCCTTGGGAAGCTGTAAACAGGAGAATCACTACTAGTCCGAGCTAATAGTAAGATCCTGAACACCCTGTAGACCTTTCCCTAAGATACAGAAAAAAAATAATTTAAGGGTCCATATCCTTATCCCTATATAGTTTTTGGTAAAATTCTACATTGTATAATAATGTTTGGCATTAATATATATTTTTTATGAATATATTTTTTAATGAAATCAAACAGAAGTGGACTGTACAATAGTTTAAATATGGGGTAAACTAGTGAAAGCAAGTGAGTACAAAATAAGGAGCAGGGCATGCTGTGAGAATGTTGTTCTGCTCACATTAACGAAACAGTTTTGAGGGTCAAGGGCATTTAGTCATTCACACATTCTTGCAGCACATGTGCAATGGTTCTTTGCTGTGCCAGTCTATGTGCTGGGTGTGTGGTGGCCGACTCACCAGACATCTCTGCAGTCATCATATTTTAACTGAATAGGGATGAGAGACACTGAGCCTGAGTTACAGGAGCAACTGTAAAATACCGTGACAGTTACTATAACAAGCCTGATGCTGCAAAAATATGGAAGGAAACTAAATTTGACTGAAACAGGAAGCAGGTCTACTGAGGTCAGTGAATTAATGTCCCGCTTAAAGCACCACTGAGTTTGCTTCTGACACAGACTCAGAGAGTGTACCAGGAATTTGTTTGTTAAGATCTGATAAAGTAACAGGAGGCACGAAATAACAATAGTTTGCTAGGCATAGTGGCACAGGCCTTTAATTCAGCGTTTTGAGAAATTGAGGCACAAGGATGAGAAATGGAAGCCCAGCATGGGCAATTTAGTGACTCAGTGAAAACGTGTCTTAAAATACGACGTAAAGACAGCTGGTGATGTGGTTCAGTACAAAAGCCATGGGTTCAGTCCTCTGCACTAAAAACTATAAACCCAAAACAGTGGCTTTGAAAAGAGAAAGTTTATTTCACTCTCACTTCCAAAGCTTGACATAGGCAGTCCAGGACTGGCAGCCCCCTCTGTATGAGAGTTCTTCTGTTCGCTGTTCTGCTGTGAATCTTCTACTCCAAAGGTTGCTCCATGGTCCAAGTTCCAGCTTCAGCTGTTTTATCAGCATTTCAGTCAGCTTCAAGAGGAGTGGCTTGAACACCTTCATTTATGGACATTTGGGATTTCCCATGCTTATAAATTAATTATGTGGGCACACTTAGCTGGAAAATGAGAAATAGAACTTTGCTTTAAAGCAGACTTGTGCAGAATTAGAAGTTGGGATTGCATAACTAAATGCTATTGTATTAGCATTCCAGTCAATCAAAGGATTGTTACGAAAGGCAAGGCAGAGAGGAATGGGTTTTGGGAAGCAATTAATAGAGAAAACCTGTTAGAGAAAACCATCAGAGCTAAAATAGGGCACAAATCAAGGTAAAGTCTGGTGCCTTTAAGGGAGAAACAAATGCGGTGTGTTTACCTGTTAGCAAAGGAGAGGAAAAGTGGCGGTGATGGTAGGGACTAGAAAGGCAGGCGAGCGTAGATGAGGCCTTCCCTTTTGGAACGTGTTAGGAATCGAGAATTTTATCTGAAGAACATTGAAATGCTATTAAAGGCTTTTAAGGAGAAAAGTAGCATGATCACATTATCATATGAAAAAATTCTCAGGTCACTATTATGTGTGAAGAGTCTGTTAAAGACTGCATTGGAAATATATAGAAAGTTAAAGTGATGTGCCTGTTAGTATGCTAATGCACATGTATGAATTTGTCCTGAGAAATGATGAAAAGTTTGAGAGGACACTGGATGTTTGCAGCAGAGAGGGGCTAGGAAATCTGCACTTTTGCCTTTATAATTTTTTATTTTGAATACTTTATTTTACAATAATCATATATTGTTTTAAAGTTTATAAAGGTCGGTGATAAAACAATTTTATGTTTGAAAAACAAGTACCCAAAGACCTGTGGCTATGCTGCAAAGTAGTCTAGACTGCCCACCCGATCCCAATGGTTGTCTTTTGTTTTGGTTACCATTTCTGAAGGTTGCCTGCTTCCTGGATGCTGCCCTTTTGTCTGGCTCCTTTGTATTACCAGTTCTGTCAGACTGGTTCAGACACCTGCTGTTCCCTTGAAAAGTTCAAGTACTTAAAAGTCTGCTTGGACTGAGAGTCACAGAACTTGGGTCACAATTTGGTCCCATTTGTAGGATGACCTTGCAAGATTAGTAACATCCTGAGTATTGCTTTCTGCACTTGTAAAATAAAGGTGTACTGTATATTATTGTAGTATTCTATGTCTGAAAAAATTTTATAGATTACAAAGAATCATTACACATAGATTATTATGTTTTATATTATATATAATATATGAAAATCACACACACACATACACCTGCACACACATAGCACCTCACAGGGAGATCCCATTTTCTTTAGTGTTAGACTGATATTCTAGAATGTTTGAATTTGTCTCTTCATGGTATTTATACATCATAATTTTTTTCCTTTGTAACAATGCATAATTGGTCTCATTTTTCCATATAATTATCATGCATTAATCCATTATGTTCATAGGCTCAAACGGTGTACACTTAGGTCTATTCTCCATAGGATTTTCACCTTTTTCTGGAGCTTTAGGAACACAGATCTCTAGTAAAAAATTAGAAGACATTTGAAATAAAGGAATGCCCCTGATTTTATGTGTGTTCATGTAGCTTCTTTTCCATATATAACTGAAGCTTATATTTAGTTTTATAAAGTCATTCCAAAGTATCTTTTGAAGAAATAAAGTTAAAAATTATGGTTTTACACTGCACATTTCTATCCTGTCTTTAGGGGGCAATGCTAAACCACTGATAAATTTCTTCATTGCTGCTAAAGTTACTGTAGTGGTTAATACAAAGCAAAACTAAAATAACAATTATGATATTTGTGATACAGTTATATACACTCCTTAATATTTGTAGAATTTTCTAGATAGTCATATGAACATGATAGTTCATTCAATAATTTATTCAGTAAATATTTATTAAGTCTTATGCACAATACATTTGTATGAGATATAGAAGTGAACAAAGCAATGCTTTCTTTCAAATAACTCACAATTAAATGGGGCTAGTAAGCTACACATGTATATACAAGTGAGTATGCACAGGCACATTTTGTGTGTAAACTTCTTTCAGGGTAAAGATAATCATAAAAATAGTGATACTTATTATTTTTGTGATCCAGTCACTGTCAAGCAATTAACCTATCCCCATACCGCCCTCCCAAAGTAGGAATTATCATTATTGTACCTTTTGCAGATAAGAAATTGAGCATTAAGAAGATAATGTGATCCAGACCACAGAGCTTGGAAGTTGCAGACTTTTTTTTTTTTTTTTTGTGGTACTGGGGATCAAACTCAGGCCCTTGTACATGTGAGGCAGGCACTTACTCCACTGAGCTATCTCCCCAGCCTCTAGAACTTTTTTTTTTTTTTGGAGGCTCAGGCTGCCTTAAGGGCAGGTCTGGTAAGGTATGGGGAGCTAGAGATCAAACTATGGTCCCCTATGCCTGCCTGCGCTTGCCCCAGCAGGTGCTCACATAACTGAGCTAAACCGCAAGCCCCCCAGAAGTTGCAGAGTGACGATTCAGTGTCTGTCTATTTGATGTCAAAGCTAAATCTCTTTGCCACTATGTCATCTCTCATTTCAAGGTGTACATGAAAAGCCATAATGGAGATACTCACATGAAGGGCAATGCAGACTCATAAGAAAGTGACATTGTTTCTGTTGGTAGGATACCTGGAAATTTTTATGTAGGGTAGTACGGTATTTCAGATCTGTAGGATTATAAGATAATAACAGCTGGCAATGTGTTGTTTTCTACTGTGCAGATAAGGCAAGTGGTTCTGTCTACTTGGAATCCTGGGCTATTTGATTTTAGAGGCTAAATTCTTAACCAGTACAGTGTGCTGTACATATTAGACAGAAGATATGAGGAAAAGCATGAAACATTATCAGGCAATGGTAAACAATTCCACTTGCTTGAAATCTGAGATGAGTATAATGAGATGAAGAGAATGCTCAAAATAACAGATGGGAGAAACAAGTATTTATGAAAATATGAGCTACTATGAACCAATAACTTGACCAATATAACTTGAAGAGAGGTTAAAGAATTTGGATACCTATGTGCATTGGGAAATAATTAGAGATTTATGAAAGTGGAATAGACCTTGTGTCAGTCATGAGCCACAGTTACAAAATATCTGACAATTTAAAAGGAGTAAACTTTTTTTTGCTCATGATTTCAGAGGTTTCAGTCATGGTCAGCTGTTTTCAGGTAAGTGGCAAGGCAGAGAGAGTATGCTGGAAGGACATGGCAAAGAAAAGCTGCTTAACTCCTGAGGGCCAGATGTAGGGAGAGAAAGAGGAAGGCAGGGGAGAGAGAGGAGAGAAAGAGAGTTGGAGACACACACACACACACATACACACACACACACACACACAGAGAGAGAGAGACAGACAGACAGACAGACAGACAGACAGACAGACAGACAGACAGACAGAGAGTGGGGAGAGAAGGAGTAAGAAGAGAAGGGAGGGCAGGGGCTGGGACCTTCAAGTGCCCTTCAGCGGCTCACCTCTGGCGACTTGTTTTCTCCACCTGGGCTACCTCCTAGCACCCCATCAGTGGGCGAATCCATTCAGAAGGTCCAGAAACACCCACCATTTGGCAAACACAATCCCTAGCACATCGCCTTCATGGGTTGTTCTGGATCTAAACCACAGCACACGTACAAATTTTTTATTTTTTTTTTATTATTTTATTATTTATTTTTATTTTTTTAAGAAGAAAGAGCTTAAGGAAGCTCACAGTATGATTGGGGTTTAATAATTGCAAGATCATTAACAAAAACAGAGAGAAATGAAATGTTGATCTAAATAGTGTTCACAGTTCCCAGCCAAGTATGTAAAGGTTTATAGTACTGTGCTTTATCATCGTAGATGCTCTCACCGTTAGCTGATCACAAACTGGAAAAGGAAAAGCCTCTGATCATTTTATCTGTTTTTTTTTTTTGTATATGTGGACAACACTGACAGAGCATTGCACAGAATCTTGTTAAATTAAGATGCTAGATTTCTTAAGATTGTTTTTCTCTAAGCAAATCTGAAGGAGAAAAAAATGTCATTGTAATCATCACCTTTGAAAATACTGATTGGAGAAACTTGTATTTATGAAAATATGAGCTGCTATGAACCTAGTTACAGCAAATTTCACTGGCTGTCACAGATGGCAAAGTGTTCTGAGGGGTACCATCGTCTAGCAGAAACATTTGCAAGGACTTCTTTTAAGCTGAAACTACATCAGCTTGGCTTTTTTGTAGATTGTGTTTTGTAGAATATTGTGGCAAATGAAAGGTCACATTGTAGTGAGTAAACAGGACTAAGGTCTACAATCTGAAATAAATCTGGCAGTCTGAGTTATGGGTTTTTTTTTCTGCCATTTGCCAGCTTTGTGTCCTTCAAGTTTATTTAACATCTCTGTGCCTTAGTGTGCTCACTTATAAAAGAATCTTTTTCAAATTAAATTAATAAAAAATAGTCTATGACATGGAAAGTTGATTACTAGATTCTTAGTACACTGATTTTCCTAGTGCTTGTGCTGGTTAACTTTCCTGCCAACAAGGTAGGACGGCCGCTTCAGCATAGCCACGCTGGCATTTGCTATTCTTTGACTTCTGATAATTGCCTTTCTTTCTGTTATAGCATGAAATCTTGGCATTTTTCCAATTTGCATTTCCCCAACTGGCCAGAGATTGCACATTTTTTTCATTTGTTTGTTTGTTGGTCATTTGTACTTCTGAGAAGTATGTGTTCTTTTCACTTGCCTATTTCTTAATTTAAAAAAAAAATTTTGGGTAATTAATTTTTTGCATTTTTGATAGATTCTAGATATTACCCTCTGTTTTAGGAATAGCCAAGAGAATTTCTTTTTCCACCCTGTGAGCTTGCTCTTCATTCTGTTGATTATTTTCTTGGCTGTGTAAGAGTTTTAAAATTTTATATATTCTCATTGGTTGATTTTTTCTGTTATTTCTTGTACAGTTGGGATTGTGTTCAGAAAGCCCTTGCCTTCACCTATGTCTTCAAGTATTTAACCTATTTTATCTCCTAGTAGGCTCAACATTTTTGTCTTAATGTTTAGATTTTTGATTCATTTTGATTTTAGTTTAGTACATGAAGAGAGATATGGGTCCACCTCCAGTCCTCTGCAGATATATAGCCAATTATCCCAGGACCGTTTGTTGAACAGAATGGCTATGTTTCCTCCAAAATAGATTTTTCTGCCTATGTCAAAGATTAGGTAACTGAAGGTGTTTGGGGAGTGCTTTTTTCTCCTCTATTCTGTTACACTCATCCACATGTATGTATTTGTGACAGTATAATGAGATTTTTATCACTATAGTTATGTGGTATAACCTTAAGTCAGATATTATGATGCCTTCTGCTTTGTTCTTGTTGCCCAAGTGGTCTCTCCACACTTGGATCTCTCCTGGTTCCATATGAATTTTAGGATTGATTTCTATACTGCTATGAGGAATGCTGTTGTTATTTTGATTGTAATTGCATTGAATTTATGTAACAAAATTTTGAGAGTATGGCCTTTTTTTATAGTATTGGGTTTGCCTATTTAGGAGTAAGGGGTAGATTTTCATTTTTTGATGTCTTCTTCAACCCCCTTTTCCAAGACTACTGTAGTTTCCACTGTTGAGGTTCCTTGGTTAGGTTAGTTTCTGGGTATTTAACTTTTCTTGTTCCTGTTGGAAATGACATTATTTTCATAATTTCTTTTTTACTATGTTCATTATTGAGTTTTTTTTATCCTGCTGTATTGCTGATAGTGCTTATTAGTTCTAAGAGTATTTTGGTGCAATTCTTTGGGTCTTCTATTTAGAGTATCATGTCATCTATAAACATTGATGTGACTTCTTCCTTTCCTATATGCAACTTTTTTCTTTCTTTCTCTTTCCTGATTGTTTGGCTAATATTAGAATACTATGTTTAAAGAGTGGTGGATTAAGTTTTGACTCATTGGCTGGAGAATTAGCTCAGCAGTCTAAGTGACTACCGAGCAAGCACAAGGACCTGGATTTGAACCTCATTACTATATGCTGTGTTGGCCTCTGAAACTGGGTGTGGTGGGTACACACCTGTAATCTCAGCACTGGGAAGGCTCAGACAGGAGGATCACTATGAGTCTGATCTGTGTGGTGAGATCCTATACCAAAAAAAGAAAAAAATCTTTTGAGTCATGTCACAACGAACATTAAACTCTAAAATATTCAAATTAAAAATTATTCAATAGTAGAGGTCACTTTTTCTATAGAGAAATGTTTCAGCTAAGCTGGCATGTTTCCTAAGGTAACTATGAAAAGGAACTGGCTAAGTTAACCATCATCATTTACCACATACAGGTCTTAACTTACTTGCCTGATTTTTGAAAGGTATGTTTGTGCTCAGTGTATATGGATTTTTAGAATTCCTTTTTTTGTACTGGGGATCAAACTCAGAACTTTGCACTTGCCAGGCAGGCATTTAAGATGATGAGATATCTCCATAGCCTGTATTCTTAAAATTCATAATCCTTTTGCTTTAATGCATATAGAAAATAAACCTCTAATTTCTTGCCCATGGTCTAGATTTAGTTTCATCTAAGATGTGTTAGTGATCACTAGAAAATATTCCTCAAATTCAATTAGAAGCAGAAGAGACTTAGAATAGCAAAGGCAATCCCGGCCAACAAAGGAAAGGCAGGAGACATCACAATTCCTGATTTGGAATTATACTACAAAGCTATTGTGATAAAATCACCATGGCACTGCAAAAAAACAGACCTGAGGATCAATGGAACAGAGTAGAAGATGTATACATAGCTACAAATGCACTCAGCCACCTTATTTTTGACAAAGGGGCCAAACATGTTTATTGGATGATAGTCTCTTTGATAAATGGTGCTGGAATAACTAGCTTTCCACATGCTGAAGACTAAAATTAGACCCGTGTCTTGTCATCCTGCTCTAAACTACAGTCAAATTGGATCAAAAATTTAAGTATTAAAATAGAAACACTAAATCTTCCAGAGGAAAAAGTAGGTAGAAATCTTACAGACATGAGGGCAGGTAGAGAGTTCATGAACAAAAACCAAACTACATGGGAAACACTTCAAAGAATCAACAACTGTGATCTTATCTTTTTGAAAAGTTTCTACATATCAAAAGAAGACACCAGCAGAGTAAAAAGAAAACCCATGAATTGGGAAAAATTATAGCCAACTGTCCCTCTGACAGAAGACTTCTATTTAGAACTTACAAAGAATTAAAAAAAATCAGACCCCAAAATTTGAAGACCCAATCCAAAAACTGGTGCCTGAGATGAATATACACTTCTCTGATGAAGAAATACATAAGGCAAATAAATATATGAAAAAATATTCAATAGCATTGGTCAGTCCAGAAATGCAAATTAAAATGACACTGAAATTCTATTTCAACCTAGAAAGAATGCCATCATCAAGAAGTCAACTGATAATAAATGCTGGAGGGGCTGTGGGTAGAAAGAAAAAAGAAAATGCTGGAGGAACTGTTCTCCACTGTTAGTGTGAGTGTAGACTTTTACAACCACTGTTGAAATCAGTATAGATATTCCTTAAAAAGCTAGGATTGGCGGTCCCATTGAATGCAGCTCTTCACCTCCTGGGTATTTTTCCAAATGAACTGAAATTATACCCCAGTGATACATATCCAACCATGTTTGTTTATAGCAGCATAATTTGTCATAGCTAAATTTTGGAAACAACCCAAATGCCTGTCTACTGAGGAATGGGTAAAAAACATGTGGCATTCTTACACAATGGAGTATTAATTCCACTATAAAAACGATAAATTTTAGGCTTCAATAGGTAAATGGATGCTACTAGAGACCATATTCCCAAGTGAAATAAATTAGACCCACATGTGTAAACTATATTGTCTCAGCAGTGTAAGATCCTGAAAGAGTAACTAAAATCTAAAATGTACAGTAGATATTGTGAAAGAGAAATAACCTGTTCAATGGTAAGGAAACACGGGAATGAGGAAAAGGACAGGAGAGAAGAGAGGGAGAGATATATTTATGTATATATCCAGGATGATTTAGATAATTGTACTGCTGATTTCTACTAGTCTATTGAAAGGACTGAGTTAATGCTTAAATTCTTTTTTTCCTTTTCCTTTTTAATTTCTTATAACTTTTTTGTTTTTGCCAATTTTGCATGTTTATCTCTTGAAATCCAGACATATAATTTGAAGACAACACTATGCAATACAGCAGTGTCAAGTTCCTACTGTTTTGTTTAGTGAAATTCTGTATCATTTCTAATGTTGCTTTTTTTCTATTTTGTATTGTCTTTAAAAATGATAAATTAAAAATGATGTGTAAGTATAGGGGACTAATTTCTTCAGATAGGTTTCTAACTCCATCTATACTCTATTTCACTGATAGCAAATTCCTCCAATTCACCTTCTACAGAAACGCTTGGCATTTTCAAGTTTCAGCTGGACACATACTACCTGTCCAGCTCTCATCCAGTAGTTATTCAGCATTGTCTAAGAGTTTTCTTGTCATTGTTGAACTGCTCACATCACTCTTATTGTCCTTGTTCTTATTTTAACATTTTAATAAATTCTTTACTGTCATTTTCCTGGACTTTGACAGGTAATAAAAATAAATTTGTATGGTTGAGGCAGGGTCTTTTTTGTTTTTCCTTTTTCTTTTAGGGAAGGGTATATAGGGTGTTCAGGGTCTCAGTACTAGGTCAGACTCATAGTGATCAACTGTTTACAGCCTCCCAAGAGTTGGAATTACAGGCATGCATCACCATGCCCAGTCTCAAATGCCAGCTCAGCATGCCCCGGGGGTGGGGCCGGCATGGCAGGCCCCGGGATCTAATCCCCAGCCCCTGTGCCTGCCTACTTGCAGGTGCTTTAATCTTCTGAGCTTTTGGCCAGCCCTAATTTGTATGGTTAACATGGAATTTTTGTTATAAATTTTAAAAGTGTTGCCCCTGTTACATGTATGATATAAATTTTGTGGTGTTTGCTTTTGGGGAAATAGTAAATGGATTTTTTTTAAACAATCCCTATTTTATTCATTTTCATGTTATTCCTCTTGCTGCATTTTTCTTTTTGTCTGAACTTAAGTTCTTCATAAGCCATAGCATTTTTCTCATTTGTTGATATTCTAGCATTTTCTTGGGTCATTTTGCTCTGGGCTTCATTACATACTTCATTGTTTCTTATCTCTCTCACCCAGTTTTTCATTTTCCACACAAGCTGAGCAATATTTATCTTTGGTTCAGTCATGGCACAGTCAGATAACTGTGCCTAGAAGTGAGGTAACTTTTGTTTGCTAACATGCAGCACAAGTAATTTATGTAATTTTATTGATGTTACAATATCTAAATAACATTGGTATAATACATTAGTATAATATAAATTTGATTTCAGAGAACTTCTTCTACAATAAATTTGTCACCAGGAGAAGTGGAAGAAGAAGATGATGATGAGAACACTTGTGGGCCCTCAGGACTCTGGGAAGCGCTAACCCCTTGTAACGGATGTCGGAACCTGGGCTTCCCAATGCTCGCTCAGGTAAGGGTTTGCTTTTATAAGGCACGGTCGAGCTTAAGAAGGGTTATCTGTGTTTTTAAGACCAAATATTTCTCCCTCAAAAATTCAGTGATCTTATTCATTTTGTAGGTTTTGTTGAGTTAGCTTGCTATGTAGACATAGTTTGCATAATTTCCATTTAAAAATGTTTGGTTATGATCAAGCTTATCATGTTATGAGGTTTTGAATGCTTATGATCCAGAAATAGTCTATTAAAATTAAAGGTGATATAAAGATAGTAACAAACATACTAAGATTGTTTACAGGCAAGCCAATTATATATATATATATATATATATATATATATATGCATATATATGTGTATGTACATGTATACGTTTATGTATTTTTCTCAGCACAATAGGTATGTTGTAGAATAAAGTATGTATCCTACCAAGTATGTATCCTACCAAGGATTCTGGAGTTTAATACGAAAATGAGACCAGGATAGAAAGGCATTGTCTAGAAGTTTGAAATCATTTCACTATTCATTAAGTCAACTTTAATTCTATCATATTACCTTCAAATTCCTGTTGTATGCTATGGATCATAAACCCTGAAGGGACTTGCTGAAATGAACAAAATATTTGTTAGCAAATTTGAAAGCACAGTAAAAATCTTTACATAAGGAGAAAAAGAACTTGGTGCAAACAAATATAATTTTGAAAGGTTAATAACAGCATGTGTGCAAAAAATAGTCTAGGACAGGTAAAAAGTCATAGTAACTTTTCAGAAAGTGGTATATCTCAATTTTTTCTCTATTTTAAACAAATATGAGGCATTTGACTTCATGTCAGAATCATAGCCACTCAAATGCCAATATTAATTTTTTGTAGAAAGCTGAATAAGTTATTAAAATCAATACAAAATACTTAAAAATCTCATCATAGGGCTTGTAAGGTAGTTTATTGTAATGTTTACAGAATTTTGTCAATATATCCATAAAAGCAGAAACCTAATCGTTTGATTCTCAAAATCTATGGTCAGTATCTGCACATTTCCTTGTATATAGTCAGAATCATTGAGTGAATCAATGAATGATAGTTAGATTCTTTTTTTTTTTTTTTTGTGGAACCAGAGATTGAACTCAGGCCCTTGTGCTTGCCAGGCAGGCGTTTACTCTACTGAGCCATCTCTCTGGCCCAATAGTTAGATTCTATGATTTCATGGCACCATTTAAAATTTTGGCCTATATGTCTACATGGATAAAAAGTATAAAAACTAACAAGCACAGTTTTGTTTTATTTTTATAATCTTAGGTTTCTGTTTTATAATATTGAATGTCTTTACTTATTTTTACTTAATAAAATTAATTTCTTTGTAAGAATATGTATTTTAATCATTACTTTGTGTTGTATAATAAAAAGAATTCTTGAAACAAAACATTAAGGGTTCTTACTACAACTATTAGATTGCTTTGCCAATCTAAAAATCATCCATAATATAACTGCTTCTTCAAGACTTTACTAATGATTACATTTAAACTTTCAAATTTTTATTATTTTATTAATTTTGCTAATGAGTTGATTTTGCTTCATAATTTTTTAACATTTGATTTTTATCTTTGGTTAGTTTTTTAAAAGAGTGGTATTGCTTCTATAAATTTATTACTTCCCCAGATATTTTACGTATTTCAAGGTTTTAGTAGTTAGATTTGCAACAAAATGTTTTTGGATATGTAGCTTTTCTTTTGACTTAATTTGTGTGTGTGTGTGTGTGTGTGTGTGTGTGTGTGTGTGCACATGCATGAATGCGTAGGTATGTTGTGTAGTTTCCTCAAATATCAAATTCACGGTTTTATTGTCATTTTTATTTTTTCTGTTTAAATAATGTATTTATGTTCTCATAGCTACTTTTGGTTTAAAATATAGTATCTTATTAGGATTTTTTAAAACCTAAGTTCAAATGTGGCTTTATATTAATTTTTACTTACTGCTAGCTAATTTCTCTAGGATTTTGTATTGAGTAATAACTCATACTCTGTTCATCATATTTCATCCTGTATATTTTGGATTTACTTCTGAAATCTTGTTTATTTTTTGTTTTTTAGTATATAAGCAATGTGCCTCAGTGTTTACAGTGTTACTTCATGTTATACTTTCAACCTATTAGCTGATTTGAATGCTTGCTTTCTTTTTTGTTTTTGTTTTTATGTATTTGGTACACAGTTTCACTACACAGCTCGAACTTGTAGAGATCCTCCTATTTTCAGCCTCACTCAGTGCTGGGATTACAGGCATGTGCCACCACACCCAAACTTAGTGGTTGGCTCAGCACACCCGGGGGCGAGGCTGGCGCGGCATGAAGTGTTGGCCATTGAACACAGGTACCTGTGCTTGCCTAAGCAGACACTTAGTCTGCTGAGCTATCTTGCCAGCCCGAAATGCTTACTTTTTAAAATTTACATCTTATAATTACTATGTCAAGTTTAAAAAGTATACATATTGGGATTTAAAAGAAAAAAATTATATGTTTCAAGCTGTTCTTGAACTTGAGGTAATATTTCTGCTGCCTCACTCACTGGAGTGCTGGGATTATAGACATGTTTCACCATGCTCAGGTACTCTATTTAATATAGAAATTTATTTGAGATAAATTATGGTTTCTTTTATACTGGATTTAACCTAACAAACCAAAAGTAGGATTCTTTTACTAATTGTTCTGCTCACTATATAAATTCTTTAAAACATATGTGTGTAAAATCTGAAGTATTACTGTTTGTGGGATTTCCTTGAGCATGATGTGTATTTATTTACCATGTATAGTATGTATTTAATTACAAAATTATATTGAGAAGTTTTAGAGTTTTGTGATTAAGGATATACATACATAAATATTTACATGTACAAAACCTGAAACATCTTTGAATTTGTCTTATTCTTTTAGTTTACTGCTAAGAATTTTCCGGACTTAATGATTCTGCCACTCACAAATAGTAATTTTAAAATCTAATTCTATCATTTACTTTTACAAAAAGAGATTATCAGATATCTATTGTTTTAGAATTTTGAGAAAATTCTGTAATATATGGTGGTAATAAGCATCAGGACTTGTAATTAGAAATAGAATAAAATAATATACAACCAAATAATTTAAATTAAAAAGAAATTGATTTAAAAATAATATTTGTATTGAGGAGTTAAAGAAAAACTGAAAAATGTGCAGTGTTCTTAATAATCATCCAGTAAGTGAGTAGTTAGAGTCGGGACATCTAAGTGAAAAGCACACTCATAATCCTTGAGTACAAAGGTTTTAAGTTCTTTTCTACAAAGTGCTCACAGTATCATTTTAAAATCATATAATGGGTCTACCATGAAATGTATTGAAATGAAATTTCATACCATAACAAATAATTTTTTATGGTAAAAATTTGAAGGATTTTAAAAATTTTCATTTGAAAGTATTTGCTCAAAAGTAACTCATTTCATGAATAGATACACTTTCTCAATAGTATAATCTTATTTTTTATATAATTAATTGATAAACAAATAACAATGAGACAGTCTCAAATCAAATCGCTAGGACAGTTTCAATAATTAACACACTGCATACAATCTTCTTAGTGGTT
>NDGN011410410.1:0-11033 GCA_002564285.1 Tympanoctomys barrerae
GGAGGGATTTCATAGTTATAAGAGTAAAATAATCTCACTCTTATGTTTTATGTGCTTGTCATGTTTAAAAAAAGAACAAACTGAGCAAAGTAAGTTAGAAGTACTCAGTCATCCAATACATATTTCTTGCGGACCGGCTGTAGGACAATGTTTCAAGACCCACAGCGAACACAGGGATAAGCCCTGGTCCTATCTTGAGCTTTTATTTCCTGAGCTTGAGCATCAAAGGCACAGGTGAAAAGCACAGGAAGCCACATAGTGATGCAAGAGGTGTTCACAAAAATGAAGCCTGGGAGAAAGCATGCCGCCTAACAATAGACAGACACTCTGACCCTGCATGAGTGTCCAACATCCCCCACAGTACATGGCTACCCCAGGCTTCCTCACAGCAACATGGGTTGACATCATTAGCCTTAGTACATGGTATCTGGTGTCCATCAGAGAAAGGTTACGAGAGATCCATATGAAAACTGCAGACTTCTCATGCTCTGGCTTTGAAAGTCCTGAGTGTCAGTCCTGTGATGGTCAAAGTCATAGAGTGCCTCAGGTAAAAGCAGAGAGGAACATGGAATGCATGAATAGCAAAAAGAGGTAGATCAGTGGGACTCGGAGAACAACTGCCAGAGGAAGGGATGGCCTTGCAGAGAAATGGATATTTGAGTGCATGCCTTCAGGGAGTAAGGCAGCAGCCCAGCAGATACTCCATGGAAGAGATTTCCTGGCAAGATGAATAGAGAACAAGAATGAGCTCCTAAGGAAGGAGCACCTTGAGAGTGTCTGCAGAAAGCAAGGCAGTCCAAGGGGTTGCAGTGAAGTGAGACTGAAGGCAAGAATAAGAATGGAGTCAAGGGTGATGGGAAGGCGTGAGACATCTGTAGCTGCAAAGACCACGGGGAGGACTTTGAATTTTATCTAGAAACCCAGTTGATGATACAATCTGGCTTCCGTTTGCACCATTTGGTTCACCGAGTTCACTGTGGAACAATTGGGAAAAGAGAAAGAGAGGAAGGAACATGAAAAAGTTAATATAACAATGCAGACAAAAGAACACTGAAGTTCCAAGCAACATGGCAGCAGCTGTAAGAATGAGCTTCCAGCCACACAGTATCAGGAGTGTGGATTTCATAATGCGTAGACTAGTCTAGGACAGTGGAGTGATGACACACAGGGCTTGTTTCTTTCCTTCCCTATATGTCTCCCTTCCATTCATCTTCCTTTCCTTCTTTCCTCTCTTTTTATTTCTTTTCTCTTTCTTCTCCTGAGCCACTAGAGGAATGGAGTAAGGATTTTGAAATAAGCAAGTTATATGGGCTACAGTTTGGTTGGAGGCCTATTGGTTAACCAAATGGAAAAGAAAAGTAGATACTTGAGCATACATCATTCTCATTCAAAGGGAATTTCCCAGCAGACATAGATATTTAGGCATTGGTGTGTTGGTAGATTTCTTCAGACTAACTGTTGTCACTCTTTTTGGATGTTTATTCATTGAAACAGAGTCTAGCTGTGTAGTTCAGGTTGGCCTCCAACTTATGGCAGCTCTGTTGACTCAGGAGAGAAGTGCCGCCACAACAGGGTGGAAATGGATTCTTAGACCACGTTTAAAGTAGAAAACGAAGAAGAACCAGTGAAAGAAAACACAAATAAGTGTGATGGAGGTAGGAAGAAATCCAGGAGGGAATGAGGTTCAGGAAACCAAAAGAAGGATGATGTCAAGTAGAGAATGATGAACGTTACATCAATTCCAGTCAGGAGCTGAGGACTGAGAACTGAGGTTTGGATCTGTGGTGTGAAACACTTTCATTATTTTATGAAAGGTTATAGTCACTGGTTTAAAAACTTGATTAAAATTTGCTTAAGAAATAAAAGGAGAAAAAAGGTTTTAACCACAAGCACAGTACCCCTGTCTCCAGGTATTATATAGGAAAGAAGAACAAAAAAATTATTAAAAACACCCATGGAAAGGCAGGCTTCATGAAAGGGTAATTTTGACTCACTTGTTACAATACTTTCTGAAAGAGGTTTAATAGTAACCACAGTTCTTCTTTCTCTGTTGTGGTGGCAGAGGAATTTGGAATGTGTCTGTGATCTTTGCTACAATGACTAGTTTTCTACTGTCTTCTCCCACTATTGTCTTTCCACAGCTTCTACTAGTACCTTTGTGGTTTCTCTCTATACCTGTTAGTGAAACAGTTTGGGAATAGTGACGAGGTACCCTATGTGGAAGAGGCCCCACTAGGGACACAATGGGAGGACAATGTAGTTTCATCCACCCTTCATTCTCATTCAAAACCACAAGTCCCAACATCTGGGAAGAGAGATAGAGGTCATTGTTCCTGACCAGAGCAGCATTCGCTCTGTGCACTATAATTCAAAGGGGTGAGCTGGTGGGATTTGATACAGCAAATGGGGCACAGTGTCTGGCGAATGAGAAGTTTCTTCTTTTTGACTTTTGTTTTTTGGTTTTTAATGCTGTTCACATAAATGATATGTCAGAAGTTGTTTCCAAAATTTTTCAGCATCACAGAGGTGGAAAGAGTCCAGTCTCTGGACTCAGACAACTGAGATCCATTTCACTTACTGGCCACATACCTGTGGGCAAGAGTATTCTTCTAAACTTTTATCATCTCAACATTAAGATGGGGATCAAACACCTACCTTCTCATATTGCTGTGGTTAGGTAAAAGCTAGATAATATATGCACATTTAATATATTAATAGTGCAACACAATGTTTTTCATGAAGTATGAGTTTCAGTGTACTGAAAGTTAATATTCACATTCCTTTCATGGGTATCAATGTGTGGTAAGGTTTATAGAAATCCCCAGGTTTCTTTATATTTAACAGCAATATCATTAATCATGATTTTTATTTGTATGTAAAATAATAGATAAGAGCATTTCAAAATTTTTTTCCAATTCTAACATTTAAAGACTTTCTGCTCTGTGCACATATAGTATAGCAAAATATGTGAAAACTAGATACTTAGATTTGAGGAGATTGTGTCAGTGACTTTCAATTTCATAGTTAAGGAATAAGATACTCACATATATGTACTCATTTCTAAAGAGATGAAAACCTGTTCAATTCAAAGCATTCTGGGTAACAGGATGGGGTAACCAAAAATCCCTTGTCTCTATGCTCATCAAAAGCTTGTATCTGAAAGTTTGTTTTTTTTTAATAACTTATTATGGTTTGTGTCTAGATGTCCCCTCAAAGCCTCATGAGGTCGTGGGCGCTATTTTTGGAGATGGATGAACCTAGAGTGTATTACTGACTTGTAGTATAATGCTGGGAGCTGGGGAGATAGCTCAGTAGAATAAGCCCTTCCCTGGCAAGTGCAAGGGTCTGAGTTCAATCCCTGATTCTGAAAAAAAAATGCTGGGACTAAGGGCAAGCAATTGCAAAATCATTTCCACTGATTGGATTGACATTTTGTTGCTCATGGTAGGCTGGATACAATACAAGGGACAAAAGGAAACTTGTTGTACACTCTCTCTCCCTCTTTTGCTGCTTTTTTTGTCTTCCACCACCATGAACAGCTGTCCTCTGCCATGTGCCACCCTGCTTTGGAGCCAGCCAACTATGGACTCAAACCGAAACCAATTGTGAGCTAAATAAACCTCTTCCTCTTTAACCTTTAGTGTTGGGCATGTCATTTCAACAATAAGAGAAAAGTAACTATGGTACTTCTTTTAACCTTAGGGTCCCCATTGGTAAAAAGGTAAAGTTAGGCTGGATCAGCAATTTCAGATGGAACTCAATGCCCATTCATGAGGAGGAGGAAAAAGAGGAGGAGGAGCAGAAAAACTGACCCTCTTTGTTTCAACAAAGGCAGAATTGCTGTATTTGGCTTAATATAATCAACTTCATGTGAGGAAGTTTTGTTTAAAGTGAGGATTTTACCATTAAAATACATTGGAACTCCTTGAAATGACAGCAGCAGAATTAGAAAAGCAAATCAAAGAAGTCATAGAAAAAATAATCTCTAAGATTCAAATAGAAATGACTATCAAAATGAAAGACATTAAAACAGACACAAATAGAGGAGCTGAAGAAAACAATGGAAATCATGAGTGCCAAACACAGACAAGAAACAGAATCAAAGAACTAGATCCCATCATGAATGCAGGAGATTAGAAACTCCATTGAAAATATAGGAAACAGACTGAATGAAGATAAGGATAGGATATCAGATCAAGAAGACAGGAATGCGATCAGCAACCAGGAAAAGAAAGATATCTTTTTTATTTCAAATACAACATGTTTAGTTTTAATTGTTGGCTGTATTTAAAGCATAGTACACACCATAGCAGCGTGGGATACACAGACATAGTAAAAAAGTGAATACATTGGCCAGGAGTTCCCAGAGATGTAGAAACAATGGCAGCATGTGAGCGTTCACATCCTAAGAAAGTGGCCCGTGTGAGTCAGACACTGAGAAGTCCAAGGAAAGCCAAGGCCAGTTATTGGCACAGTTTCCATTGCAAGGGAGCACAAAAAATTAACCCAACAGCTATAGGATGTTGCAAAGAAAAACAGCATGAGATTGATTTAAGTCAGTGAGAAGTCTTGAGATGGCACAAATGCCATAAAAAACCTTTTCACAGAAATAATGGTAGAAAACTTCCCAAACGTGCATAAGAATTTGCCATACAAATAAATGAAGCCCACAGAACTCCAAACAGCCACAACTGAAATAATAATAATAATAATAATAATAATAATAATAATGATAATACTTTGAGAAATCCACTAGGCTAGGTCCAAGTCTCTTCCACCTTGAAACTTCTCTGAGTCTATTACTATGGACTCAGGGTACAGGTACCTAGAGCAGAAAGTAAATGATCACAAAATGTTCTAGGTCTTCATTCATGTGCACCAGTGGACGTGATAGCTGAGGTCTCTCCCGGGAGTCCAAGGGCTGCCGGGTGTGATCTTTGTCTTCATCGTTACAGTCTCTCCATGTGTTCCTGCACACCTTTACGATAAGATAGGGAGAGGATGAGTGTTTTGTCTCAGTTGAAGGGGAAGAGTTTGTTAATGATATATAAGAGATACAATATGTAATCATGACTAAGCCTTAATTTGTGGAATCTGGGAAAACTATAACCTGGATGCTTTCAAAGGGAGAGGACTTTATTTTCTCTTTCTTCCTTTTCTTCTTTCTTTCTTGTATTTTAGGTTAGGGTCTACAGGGTCTCACAACATAGGTTGGACTCATAGTGATCCTCCTGTTTACAGCCTCCCAAGTTCTGGGATTATAGGCACGCACCACCATACCCAGTCTCAATTAGCATCTCAGCACGCCCCAGGGGTGGGGCTGGCATGGCAGGCCCAGGGATCAATCTCCTGATCCCTGTGCTTGCCTAAGCAGGCACTTTAATCTGCTGAGCTATTTGGCTGGCCCAATGGAATTTATTTTCAGATGGAGCTTTTATCCATAATGGAAGAGGGCACTTTTGTTAACCTTTTGTTCCTCGGAGAGACATCAGTGCCTCAAATTAGATGTTGTAATTGTTTGTAAGTCATGGAAGTTGGAAGCTTTGGTGAAGCTGTGGCCCTGCAGAAGTCCAATGGATCATCACTGGCCTCTTGGCTTCTAGAGGAATATGGCACTTTCTATCTCCCCAAGTTAAAGTAAAGTGCTTGTAAATTTCTGGTCTGGTCTCATAGCTGATGTGGATACCAGCTGGCATCCTTTCCTACAATGTAGTGAATACAGCAGTGATACTCAAGGAACTCTGACCTCAGAAACATCTTTAGTAGAGTGTGGGTCTCATGAGAGACAAGGCTGGCTCAGTGACACCTTCAGCCCCAGAATTTGTCAGAAGGAACACAATAAATATGTGCATGCAAGAACCAGGGGAACACTGGCAAAAACAGGAAGGTGGAATGGATTTGTCACATGACACAGAGAGGCAGTAAGGTGGAAACCACTGAGGGAGCTGAAGAACAAGTGAAAAGGGGATAATATCCAAAAGTTATGGTTGCATAATATAGTAATAAGGACAAAAGAGAAGGCAATGCTATCATGTAGACTCTGGCTAATAGGACCAATGATTAATCCATTTCATCTGAGGGATGATTCAATTCTGCATGGGACACTACAAGGTGGTCCAGCCAAAAGAATCCCAACTGAATGATTTATTATGATCTTTTATTATTTTTTATTTATTTATATATATTTTTTGGTGGAACCAGGGATTGAACTCAGCCCTTGTGCTGGCCAGGGAAGCACTTATTCCACTGAGCCATCTCCCCGGCCCCCTGAATGATTTAATTGCTCTCAAATTCTAGCCCTCCATAGTACATTCTACTCTTGAAACAAGGGACAAAGCTCTGGCAGTGCTATGTTACTGTTTTGTCTACTTCAAAGTTTGTTATTCCCTTCATATTCTTTGTTTCAGAGTCATCTCACTTCCTCAAATGAAGCCTTTTTTTAGTAGGAGAAAACACCACATTTAGAACTATACAGAACAGTTTTTCAAACAGATTGATGGGCCCCAGCCCCAGAGTTTGTGATGTAGTATGTCTGTGAGTTAGCCTGAGAATTCTCATTTTAACAAGTGAGTCTGGTATTATTAATCTGGGGATCAGACAGAAAGTCTGTATTTTAGCACTATCCATGGTTCTCAAGTTGCAGTGCACTGGAGAATCACATAAAGAACTAATGCCTAGAATTTTTTTTTTCTGAAAAACAGAAATTTCTCAAGTTCCAGGTCATTTTCTTTGTACAGCTAAGAATTCAATGAGATTTTTCAATCAGGAGGCATGTTGGATTGGGGCAGTGCATCTCCCATTATAATATGCATATAGTCTTGAAGAAAAGGCAGATGCTAAGCTACATGGTGTGGAAGAGGACCCAGAGGTCATCATTTCTTCTGAGCTCATTGGTTTCATTAATGATGCCTTTCCAAGGACCACATCCGGGGTAGCAAGGGATTGCCTGTAAGGCTGAGTCTAATCTTTAGCTTCTGCAGTTCTAGGACCGAGCAGGATGTCTGAAGACTGATGATGATGAGAGTGCAGTGGGGGTATAGAAGGTCAGAACAAGGTATCCCGTAGAGTGAAGACAAGGCTCGTAAGTTCTGGGAGGAAGGAAAGAATGAGCCAATCAAGACAGCAGGGGCTTAGCCCAAGGCTGTCACTATGCATGAGGAGGGACATCCTTCCACAGAGTGGCATGGGCAGCTACAGTAGCACCAGACTTTGCTATCAATATCCTACAAGGCTCCATGTAGATTTCAAAGCCTAAAAAGTGGCTCCTCTGGTTCTATCCATGGGCAAAGGAGACCAGAGATCAGAGAATCCTACAGAGAGACAGGGCAGTGGGCTGTTCCACTCTCAGAACTGTCAAACTGCCCCACATTAAGTTGCTTTAAGTTAAGAGAGGAAATGAAATATTGAAGTTTCTATTACGTGATTGGATAATAAGCAAGGGGCACTCCAGTACTTATAATGTCAAATATAAAGAACACTTAATGTTTCTTTTTCTCACTGCAGGTCAAAGGTGAGTTGCAATTGAGGTTTCAGAGTTAAACAGCACATAGCGAGGAGAGTAGAGAGGACAAAAAAAGATGTGCCAATCCATGAAGGAGAATCCCAGGAAAGACAGTGTTGTGGAGCATCTTCTTAGCAGCCTGCCAGTGTTTCTTCAGCAGAGAGATGAGAATAGGAATGGCAGGAAATTAGAAATTCTTTCCAACCTACTTATTTGTAAAGCTGTGTTTCTTTCCCAAGTAGCTTAGCATGGCTACCCTTCAAACATGTAGCCAGGGGAAATATTTATTTTTATATAATTATAGATTTTACTATCAACAGAAATATGTTTAATGATGATGATTGCCTGGTGTTGCATATGGAGTAACTTTTGTTTTCTTTTACCAGAAGGACAAGGAAAAGGCAGAGGAAGAGAAGTTAAATCATCCATAGAATAACACCTCTCTTGAATTTCAAGTAGAAAATTCTAAACCAGATCAGGAGCTATGATCTGTACAAATGGGCTTCATGATAGAAACTTTGATACGCCAAAATCAATGTCTATGGTTATGAATGTGTCCAAAATCAATGTCTATGGTTATGTTTGTTTTAGAAAGCCTTTTAATTCTCTCTGCCTCTATCTTTTTCTTTCACACACACACACACACACACACACATGTACACATGTGCACACACACTTACAGAACTGATATTATAATAATCCAAATGCCACACAGAGGGGAAAATGTGCTGGGGTGTAAAGAGCATTTTAAGGATAGAACTTAGCTTGATTTTTTGGCAACACTGCTTTTCACTAAATTTGGAATTTCAGACAAGTACATTTCTCTCTTGTCTCCAGTAAAAATGACTCTATTTGTTCTTTCTCAAGGACCCCCAAGGGTCTTGTCCCAGAACAAAATGAATAATGATGCTTTATTTTTCATAGCACCTTTTCCCCAAGAATCTCAGAATGTTCTAGAAAAGTGATCTCATAAATCTTCAAAACATTCTTGAAAGATAGAAAGCCACAGCCTCACCCCCATTACACAGGTAAGGAAATTGAGGAGTACTGAGAGAGGGGATTGGCAAGAGCCTTGAATTCTAAACCTGAGAAAAAGAAAGCCTTTCTTCAGTCAGTCCCTGAAATGCATGCATGCTGTCCCTGTATGTGCAAATATTTTCAGGCTCAAAATATTAATTTAGGAATTTCAAGAAGTGGTGGTGACCCACACCTATACTTCCAGCACTCTAGGAGGCTGAGATAGGAGGGTCATATTCCATAGCCTAGCCTGAACAATTTAGCAAGACCCTGTCTCAAAATTAAAAATACAAAAATCAATGAGAGAGTATGATATATTCCCATTATTGGGAAAAAAAAACTCCAGAAAATATCTCCATTTTAAAGAAAAAGCATAATATTGATCAATTCTAAATTATCTGAGCAGTGGGCCAGAAAATGTAGATGAAATTAAATAAATGCATATCAATGTGCACACATGCAAATAAGCATGGTTTGCAGCTGCTGAAGTACCTCAAACACATTTTTTTTTTTTTGTGGATTTTAGAAAAATCTTGAAAGTGTTAGCCTCTGGGATGAGCTGAATTCTCCCTTCATCCAGCTTCTTTTAAAGCCACCAGACAAGAAGTGGCAGATGTCAGCACGTCAGGAGGAAAGGCGCTGGCATTGAGGCTTCTGAGGCTGTGCAGTGCTCTCTGTCTTTGAGTTTGTCTCCTTTCACTTCCGGCTACTGCAGCATGTACTTTCCCGTTGAAAAGAGATGCAGAGTTCTGCACCTAATAGCACAGGCACACCCTCTGACATTAGCCCTCTTCTTTCCTTTAAAAGCATCAGCCTTTTTAAGTAACACAGAATTTGTTGGTTAAACTTGCATTGTTTATGCCTGCACTCGACACTTGATAACAGCCTTCAACATCAATATAAATATGATGAACATATGACAATCTGTGTTCCGATTTGCTCAAAATGTTAAGGCCATGCGATTCGTGATCCTCTTCCTGATGTGGGTAGCTGAGGGGTGGCTGGTTCAGGAGCTCCGTAGGTGAGGGGCCCTTTGTATCGAGACACCAAGGATCATTAGGAGGACACCAGATAAACAGAGATGAATTCAGCTGGGAAAAGCTCAAAGACTCAGCTCTTTCCCTCTGTCCAGTTCTCAAGTATTCAGTAGATAGCCAGTCCTCAAGTAAAATATTACATATTTTGTCATGAATTGGCTCTCCAGTTTGGATCAATTTTCATACCTTGAAACCCACTCCAACTTTATTTTTAAAAAAAATGAATGTATTTGGTACAGGGTCTTGCTACACAGCTCAGACTCATGGTGATCCTCCTGTTCCCAGTCTCCCCAGCGCTGGGATTATGGGTGTGTGGCACCACACCTGGTCTCAGGGGCTGGGTCAGCTCACACAAACCCCCAACCTCCAGGCCCCAGTCCCTGCGCTTGCCTAAGTAGGTGCTTAGTTCACTGAGCTATCACACCAGCGCCTACCAACTCTACCTTTATACAACTTCTTAGAGTTGAATCTCAGCCTATACAAGAAGGGACATCTGCTGGCCCCTTTCCTCTCTGGTTGAGGTCCCTGATTTTAAGTTTAATGTCTCTAGTGCTGGACTACTAAGCAAACCTACTCCAGATCTCTCCTCTTTTCAGGTATTTAAAGGCAGTCATAATCTCTCCCTCTCGTCACTTTTCTTTTCAATTGTTTGAACTGTTATCCTTTTACTACTTTTTCTGAAGTCAATTCTATGCTATGCTAAGCATTAATATAAGGGACATAAAGAGCAGTCTTTTTAAAATTAAATATAGAGTTAATTCACCAGTTTAGGCTCACACCCCATTCCTCAGGAAGATTAGAGAAGAGTACTCTGGCTATTGGAAAGAAACACTTAAGCTCTTTATGGCTGAGCAAGATGAAAAGAATATTTGCAGACAGGTGAAGGATAGAGATGGCTCAGGCTTAAAAGGAGGTGGGTAGCTGAGATTGGATTTAAGCAAAACAGGAGAATAAAACAACTGGGGAAAGAAAGATAATTACGTCTTACAACAATTACCCCGGCTATGAAACAAAATTAGCATAGTCCTTTCTAATTTAAATGTGTTGGAATAAGCTGAGCATGACAGAAGAAAATTACAAGGTTTACGACAGACGCTTTGGCTAGAGGGATGGCAGTCGGATAACATGGCTCTTTTCTGCTGATAGTAATGGTTATAAAGTTACCTATAAATATTAGTTGTTCAATGCTAGGTGGAGTTTTACTTTAAGTCCAAGTACAGAGCCCTTCTACGCTTACAGAAGTTTTGGTTTACTGACTTTAATTTTGATATGCTTTAATTCATTACTCATAGCTTTGACTGCTTTTTAGTAGCAATTTTTCTTTTCCCTTTTCCTCCCCTCATTCCTTCTTTCCTTTCCCCCCTTCCTTTCCCTTTTTTTCCTTCCCTTCCCTTCTTTCCCTTTCCCTTCTCCTACTCTCCCTTCTCTTTGTTTCTGTCTCTGTCCCTGTCCCTGTCTGTCTTTCTCTCCCCTCCCTC
>NDGN011410416.1:0-10935 GCA_002564285.1 Tympanoctomys barrerae
GACAAAAGTAAACAAAAAAGGGGGATATAAATGAAGGACCATTTTGTAGTGAAAAAATACATAAATATGTCTATATACAAAATAGTTAGGATAGGTATACAGCTGCATTCTCTTAGTTCAATGAGAAGAAAGATTTGTACTGATAGTGTTTAGCCAAGATAGTATGTCTGCATCTTATACTATGAATAACTACTATGAAGACAACAATATGCAATGTATTAATTATTGTAATTGTCCTTTCTTTCTTAATAATATTAATTTAAAGCTAAAAGAAGAAAAAATAAAAGAAGAAAAAATTAGCAACATATGAGAAAAAAAGGAAAAGTTAGAAACAATAACCATCTTATTTATGAAAATTGTATTTTGGTAATAGACTTTTAAAATGTGGTATTAGTTTTAAATAGAATATTATGTTACCTAAAATAAATAAAAAGGAAATTACATTAGTTTTTACGTTCACAGGGACTAAATGGAATTTCCTCTTGTAACCTGGCAGCCTTATCATCCAGTAATCTTTTTATCTCTTGATTTCATAACTTTTAAAAGGATGATTAATTTTCACCATTATGTGTCCTTATTACTAGTGAGGACCCTCTTAGGAAATCATTTGTGCTAGTTCCCTGATTATAATTTATTCGAGTAGCTTCAGCTTTGTTACAGTTTTGTCTTCTGTGATAGTGATTCATCCATTCACTAAAAACATCTTTACTTACTGCTCATTACCTGCCCTTCTTTGCTGTGGGATTGAACTCAGGCACTTGCGCTTGCCAGGGAAGCGCTTACTCTGCTGAGCCATCTCCCCAGCCCTGAGGTTTTACTTTGGAAAGGACCCGATAGCCTCGAAGTTCCTCCTGGTTCACTTACATTTTAAAGAGTGATTTAATTATCACAATTTATTTATGACCACACTAGTCTCTAGGCTCAGATAGAGTATCTGTAATAAGTTAATTGCTTGGTGAAGAGATACCTGACAGAAAAAATGCTTTTTCCTTTAGGCTTATTACCTCAACTGAAGTTAGCTGAAGTTTAGCTTTCAAAAAGAGAGACTCTTCTCTAGTTTTACTCTTTGGATTGTTCTTCTGAGAAAATTGGTCATAGCTGCAGCCTAAGTGAAGGAAGAGTTTCTTAAAATGAAGGACTATATAAATTTTATTTTCAAAATATTAAGACATTTTAAAATTTTATTTTGATAAAATTAAATATGTCGCAGTAGATTCCAGTTCCCAGTCAGCACCTACAGATTAATACGTTATTTATAACTCCTGCTTCCTGCAAATCATTTTAGGGGTGAATTTGTCTTTTTTATGTTTGAACAAATCTTCTTTAGCCAGTAAGGTTTAGTAAGAAAGAGAGAATGCAGTTGTTGAAATAAAAGAAAGGCTATACTTACCATTTGTAATTCACAAAAGAACTGGATTTTGTTTAGCTTTTATTTATCTTTCCCCAGTAATTTTATATGAACCTTATGGGTACAGTGATACAATCAAACAAGTAAACAATTAATTTGGTAAACAAAAGCATTGGGCAACATTTTGCTTCTGTTCTACATCCAGTGACAAATACGGTCACGGTCATCTTCCCCAGCACAGACATAAACACAGCCATCTTCAGACCTTAGAACAAATCAAGCTTGTAAACTGAGGTTTGTATTGTATACAGAGACTAGAAAATCAGTGGTCATAGCTTCATGCTTAAAGCTTCAATGTAGAGATTGGTTGTTGAGCTCAGTACTGTGACTTCTAGTTTCTTTGTGACATAAGGGATATTAACTTCATGGGCTCTGTTTCCTTCTTTGCAAAAATATGGCTGGGATAAATGGTAAAAGTCAAACGTAATATCTAGCAAATAGACAAATACCTAATAAGTGCTTCTTCTTGCTCTGTGTTGTTTATTATGTGCATGCCTTAGGCTGACACATGGTGCCTACTCAGAACAGCCCAGCAGAGCCGTTGCCACTTATTTTTTCTCAAATCACTCAGTAAAAAGGCCCCGTGGTTTTCCTTTTGTCACTTACAGGAAGGCAGATGATGAACAGCTATAGTAGATAGATATTTGGAGACAGCAATTCTGAAGTATGGGAGGTTGAGATCATTTGGCCTCTGGCAATCTCACGTTATACATTTTTAACAAAGAATTATCATTCAGATATGGAAGATGAAGTACAGAGATTAAAGCAAAATTGAAAATGATGATTGAAGATTGGAGACAATTTTTTATGCATTATAGATCAAAGGCTATCCAGGAGTTAGAATATCTTGAAACTCTGTTATATATAAAATCACATTCAAATCCCATTGTAAAATAGTGGTTATATGAGAAAGAAAAAAAATGCTCAAACTCAAAGTAATAAAACTTTTATTAGGAAGAATACATGATTTAATAACTAAAGCTTTTTCAGCTGAACTTTTGAGAAAACAAAGGCAAAAATCATAGAGATACTTCGGTACAGCAAACCATGACAATGTAGATTGGTAGAAGAACACACTCTCTGCTGTGGCAACACTAGCTGAGTATGTATGTATGTATGTGTGTACATATGTGTGTATACATTCTGAATTTCTTGATTTCGTATTTACAAAATAAATCATAACAATAATGTCCAGGTTGGTGTGTGAGAGTTTAATGAGTTAAGGATAAAGCACTATAACACTTGCATAGTTAAGTTTAGCTTGGGATAAAAAGGCAAAAAGAAATCTAATTCACTTATCTTGTTACTAAAGGGAAATATGCCTTAGAGGAAGAGGCTTAAAACCAAATTGCTGCAGGTCTTGTGTTTTGATGTTCAAATCCAAAGATTTATTGGTTGGGCTGGGGAGATGGCTCAGTAGAAAAAGTGCTTGCGAGGCAAGTGCAAGGGCCTGAGTTCAATCCCCAGTTCCACCAAAAAAAAAAAAAAGAAATAGAATACAAAGATTTATTGGATGATACAGAAAACAAAGAGTCTCTAACCCAATTAGGTTTGTTGGTGAGTTTAATATTTAGCCCTTCAAACTACCTGTTTTCTAGCAGCATGCATGAATTTCACCTGTGGTTAGGATTTTCAACTTCAGCCTCAGTTATTGTTGATTGATACACAGTGATTCCACATAGTTATTGGGTGATACTTCAGCAGAATCAAAGTGTATTAATCAAATTAGAGTAACTGACATATCTATCATCCTAAATCTTTATCATTTTCTTAAAATCTTTTCTAGCAAATTTGAAATATATATTAATATCAATTCTTGTCATTCTACTGTGATGTATAGCAAAAGAACTAATTTTGCTTATTCAACCATGATTTTGTAGCAGCTATCAAACCTTTCCCAGTCCATCTACTCTCTTATTTATCTGTTTTAGTCTGTATTTAGCACAGTTCTCTTTGCTTTTAGGAAATCAACTTTTATGGTCCACAGATGAGAATATGATTTTTCTGGGTCTGGCTTATTTTACTTCTGCTGATGTCTTTCAGCTTGATCCATGTTGTCATGAATGACAAAACTTCATTCATTTTTATGATTGAACATTATCTCATTGCATAAAGATATCACATCTTTATCCATTAATTCATTGAAAGACACTTAAATTGATTCCTTATCTTGGCTATTTTGAGTATGGGTGCCATAAACTGAAGAGTGTACACATCTCTTTAGCAAGCTGATTTTATTTCTCTTGGGATTGTTGTATCACATGCTAACTCTACTTTTAGATATTTTGAGCACTATGTAATTAAAGACTAAATAAATCATTAAAGACTGCACTTATTTATAGTCCCGCCAACAGTGAGTACTAGTTCCTTCTCTACATTCACACCAGCATTTGTTAGTTTTTGCTTTTGCTAATAGCCATTCAAACTGGGCTGAAGTGACAGCTCATTATGGCTTTGAGTTTCATTTCCCTGATGATTAGTGATGTTGAGCATTTCCCCATAAAATGTCTATTTAGATCTACTGCCCATTTTTAAACAGATTATTCTTTTTCATTATTTTACATTGTCTTTTATATTCTGAATATTAATCCGTTGTTACATGATAGTTTGAAAATATTTTGTCCTGTTCTACTTGTTTCCCCATTCTATTGTTTCCTCTGTTCTTTATATATAAATGAAAACTCAAAAGACAAAGGGACAAGAAAGAAGAAAATAGACAGTAGAAGCAGACATACAGATGACCTACATCGTGGGGTTAACAGATAGGCATCTTTAAATACAATGGAGATGATATCTGAAACAAAATAAAGATCAATGTAGTAGACAGAGATTTGAACACTGAATTTAATATCATCAAAGAGACTCAGGTGAGAATTTCATTAGTGCTGAGGATAAAAATGCATTAAGCTTAATTGACATCCTAGAGAGCAGAACACAGTTTTAGTGAAATCAAGAAAGGTGAATAGGAAACATCCATAACGAAGCCGAAAAATAATAAACAGAGTATAAAGGTATAAGAGATATTTGGGACACAGCAAAACTGTAACAACAGGGGAAAACTAGAGTAATAGAAAAGGGACAGAATACCAGAAACAATATTTAAAGGGATAGTGGTTGCTAACTTTTCAAGAAAGGCTCAGGTTCAAAGAAGCTGAGTGAACTGCAAACAGGCAAAGGAAGCCCAGCTAGGGACACTGTATTCAAGCTGATGATGGATAGGGATGAAAAGGAGCTGTTAAAAACGTTCAGAGAACTACTGAACTCACAGTAAAAGGAAGACATTGTTCATATTTCAGCCGGCTGGAATAAAGAAGTCAGTGCTGCAGTATCTTTATAGCATCATGACAAGCACAAACCTGCCAAAGTAGAATTGTACATCAAAAGAACATCATTCAAAAATTCAAGCAATCCACTTTTAAGTAAACAAAAGAGAGCATTTACTTCCAGCATATTAGAAGTACAATAAACAGCGGATCCTCCTACCTCAGGCTTCCAAATTCTGGCTCCCCAAATCTGCAAATTTTGTAGATTTACATTAATTTTTGTGTTAGTGTAAGTTAGAACTTCAACTTTCTTTTTTTTTTTTTTTGTATGTGGCTGTATAGGTCTTGAACTATTTATTGAAAAGGTGATTATTTTCACTATTGAATTTTCTTGAGGTCATTGTCAAAATCAGTTGATCATATATTTGAGGGTTTAGCTCTGTAATCTGTTCTCATCTTTATATATGCTGAATTTATGCTAATCCTGCACTGTCTAGATTATGATAACTCTAACAAATTTTGTAGTCAAGAAATATGACCCTTTCAGCTTTTTCCCCATGGATTTCTCAGACTGTTCCATACCCTTTGATTTTCCAAATAGATTGTAGTACCTTGGTCATGAATGATAATCTTTTTATATGTTATTCATTCAGTTTGTCAGTATGTTGGGGAGGGCTTTTGGTCTATTTTCATAAGATACTTTAATATACAGTATTTTTAAAACGCCTTTTAATGGTTTTGGTATCAGAGATTATTAATCTCATAGAATGACTTGGGAAAGTAGTTCTCTTTGTTTGAGACTAGTCTCTGAAAAAATGTTATTAATTTTCAACTATTTGGTATGATTCATAGCTAAAACCAATTGGGTTATGATTTTTTTAAAATGTGTTTTGGTTGTTTCAGGGTCTCACTATGCAGCTTGGACTCATGGTAATTCTCCTGCTTTCAGCTTCCCCAGGGCTGGGATCACAGGCATATGTCACTACACCAGAACTCTGTCAGACTCAGCCCACCTTGGGGGCAGGGCTGGCACAGCCGGGATCAAACCACGGTCCCTGTGCTTGTCTATCTTGCCAGCCTGGTTATGCTTTTTTTGGATGGGTGGTTAAATTATTCTAATCTTTTTACTTTTTATAGGCCTACTGAGAGTTTCTAATTTTTCTTATTTAGTTTGTTTGTCTATTGGTCTGGTGTTTGTCTATTTCAGTTAAATTATTGAATTTGTTTGCATATCATTATTTATAATATTTCCTTGTATTTTTTTTTATTTCTGTAAAGATAGCATGATGTCCTCTCATTTCCGAGTCTAGTAATTTCACTGTACATTGTTTAACGTTTTTCTCTCCTTTCCTTTTCTTCTCCTTTTCATCCTCCTCTACTTTTTCTCCTCTTCCTTTTTCACCCTTTTCCATCTCGTTTTTTAAGTGTTGATAAGGCTTCCTAAGTTGTTGATCTTTAAAAAACCAGCTTTTGGTTTTATTGCTTTTATTTTTTGTTTCATTACTCTCCAATTATTTTCTACTCTCATGTTAATTTTTATTTTCTTTTGCCTCCTTTGGGCTTAATTTGCTCTTTTTTAAAAAAACTCTTATGATAGAAATTTAGGTTGTTGATTTGCAATTCTAAAAAATGCATTAATCTGTAAGTTTTCCTCTAAGATCTGCTATAGGTTCATCTCATAAACCTATAGCATAAATTCAGTACATTGTTTTTAATTTTATTCATATCAAAATGCTTGCCAGTATATTTTATGACTTTTTTCTTTGACCCATTTGTTATGTCAGAATTTTTTAACTTTAGCATATTTGTAGGCTTCACCCATTTGTGTTCATTATTGATTCTTAATTTAATTTCTTTGTAGTCAGAGAATATAGTTGTACAGTTTAAGCACTAATGGATTTATGTCTTACAGTATAAACTGGAGAATATTCCCTGAGATTTGAGAATGCGTACGTGGCTTATGTTTTATAGTGTTCCATAGATATCTGTTAGGTCTACTTTTTAGAATTATTTAAGTCTTTTCTTTCCTTTTTGATTTGTGAAATATGATGAAGGAACTGAACAAAATCTTTTTGTTAATTTCAACAATTAGATACACTAAAAAAGTGAAACAAAAATTTTAGTATGTGGAAAATATTTCAGTTTTTAAAGGTATGTTTGCTAACTATAAAATTCAATGAAGACAGATTTTTTTTTCAGTCCTTTAAATAATTAAGTCTAGTTTCTTACCCACTTGCTCTTTTTTTTCTCATGTGGATTAAGATGCTATTTAATTTTGTTCTTCCATAGCTAATATTTTTCTATATATATGCTTTAATGATTCTTTTCTTCAAGTTAATTTTGGATAGCTTCATTTTTGTGTATCTTGGTATGATTTTATTCATATTTCTTGTGCAAAAGGTTTACTTTTTTTGGAAATGTGATGCTATATTTTTAACTAAATTCAGAAATTTTAAATCTTTACATGTTTATTGCCTATCCCATTCTAGAATTCTAATTATATGAATATAAGTTTCTTGATTTTGACACAGAGTGAACTATTATATGACTGATCTGTAAACTCCTTTTCATGTTTATTTTAGACAATTTTTGTTGTTATATTCATTTGTTTGTAAATATTTTTTTACCATGTGCAATCTATTATTAATCTCATGTTATGTAGTCATTCCAGAAATATTTTTCTAAAATTCACTCTGTCTACATCTTACATCTTTAATATTTCAATATTTGTCTATAACTCTTAATTTGCTATGTAATTCTTATTGATTTTCAATAAAGTCAATAATGAGTGAAAAAATCTTAGCAGGTATCAGAGCCATGTCCAGGCAGGGGAGATAGCTCAGTGGCATAAGTGTCTGAGTAGCAAGCATAAGGTCCTGAGTTCCATCCCCAGTACCCTAAGAACAAGATGAAATTTAGGGCCAGGATATAGTTCAATGGCAGGAGAGCTTGCCTAGCATGTATTTATGAATATCCACTAAACATTAATTAATTATCCACTAAACATTAATTCTATTTTGAATAATTAGTGCAAATCCAGAAACTTTTAGTTGCTGTGTTTTTGTTATGTGAACAATGCTCTTTGTACCATATTATTGGTTGTTTCTATAGATTACATGTATTTGTGGTGAGAAAGAAGATATCAGTTGTGATAGGGCAGTATGTAGCATGCAGGAATGTACCCATAAGAGAACACTCATGTCCTTGCTGGTATGCATCATGTCTGGTACCGAAATTCAACCAGGCAGCAGTTTAGTCCAGTGGAATGCGTTGCGGGTGGTTAGGGAACAAAGTTTTGCCTCCATGACTTGTGTGGAAGTCTGCATGGGGGTGGCTTCTGCCAAGGTGCAGACGTGTGAACGGTTTCTAGGAATTGGAATTTTATAGTTAGTGCATATAACAACAGAATGCAGGAAAGCATGTTTTGGGTTCAGAGTAGACGGTGACCTATGACATCCCATAATATTCCCGTGAGACGTCAACCAGAGCAGTCCGAAAAGTTGGGACTCATTGTGAACAAAACGCAGTGTTCAGATTTAGTTTTAGGCTGTGGAATGTTGGGCTACGTGAGAGAAAGTGAAAATGGGCAGGACCAACCTAAGCACTCGAGAAGTGTGTGGTGTCTAAACAATTTCTCCCACTGAAAGTACAGGAAAATATTCCACTGAACAAACAGACAAGGAAGTAAACTAGGGGGTTAATAATGGTGGGTTCATAGTCTCCTTAAATGACAAAAAAAATGAAGCTAATCATGAAATTAAGTACTTATATGATGCATGGAAGGGAACTCTAAAGAGAGCTTCAAGAGTTCCTGAGTCTAGGTTCCACCTGCTGACTTTCTTTTATATTATTCTCTGCAAATTCCAAAATAAGTGCATGTAGGATTTTCCCCAAGGTAGTTTTAGAACACCTAGGGTTTGTTTCACAGTAGCAGAAAGAACCTTTGCAATGGGTTTTATGATGGCTTTGAACTGGGGTCGCAGTGATGAGAAACCTGTTTAACAGGGAGTTTAACAAAGCTCAGTGTTTTAACATAAATATTTTGCACTTCAAATTTTTAGGCTCAGAGAAATAACTCACTTTTAGTTATATGTAAACTATGCTTTTAGAATCATTGTAATTATTCTCTAAGTATACAGGGTGACATTTTCTAATTTGAGTTTGGGATTATGTCATGAATTTCCTTAAAAAATGTCTGGAGTAAGTGTCTGTTAGGATCTGTTGTTTAGATGTCCCCCAAAGGCTCATGTGGTAGTAGGTGGGGCTTTCTCAGAGGAGGCTGGAACTAGGGTGTGTGATTGATTCATAGTGTAAAGCTAGGATTAAGGGCGCTAGGATTAAGGGCGCTAGGATTAAGTGTGGGTGATTGCTAACTCAGTCCACTGCTTTGTTTGGCGTAGCCCTAGTCCAGGTAGCTTGGATACAGTATATGGAACAGAAAGAGGCTTGTCTTGTGCCTTGCTCACTTCTTTTGCTATCTTCTGCCCACCATGAACTATTTCTCTTTGGAGGTATTGTCTGCCATGTGCCACTTTGCCTTGGAGCCAGCCAATTATGGACTGAAACCTCTACAAACTATGAGCCCAGTAACCCTTTCCTCTTTTAGTTTTGTGTGTCGGGTGTTTGTCTCAGCCACAAGAAAAGTAACTAAGATGATAGCTATAGGTATGTTATACGGTCATTGTATGCATCTCATAATTTTGAGGTTTTCCACTTCTTAACATATGCATTTGGTGTTGTAGTCACTGTGTAAAATACCTTAACTGAAAATGGTTAGTATCAAAACAAGTTATTAAAGTGCACAAACTTAAATGCACTGTTTTCCATGAGTAGTGTTCTTTTTTCTTTTTTACCATCTGGTTGACTTTGAGATTAGGAATCTCATTTAAATAATAAATTTCTCCCAACAACTCTTTGGTATTCTTTAATAATGATTCCACAGTAGTGTCTCTTCAACCTGGAGAAAACCTGATCAATCTATTTCCCTCAAGAGTTCTTGACTACAATATATCTACTAATTAATGGAAAAGCACATGGCAGCATCCCCCTTCTGCACTGTCCTCCCTCTTCTTATCATTTCCTCTCCTTCCGGGAGTGTTCCGGATGCTGGAGGGCCGGCCTGAGGCTCTCAGGTGAATGGAGCACGAATCATCCCCTGAACCCAGCACTGGCTGGCATGGTCATGCTTGCTGGCATGAGGAGCAGGAGTGAGCTCTGGATGACAGAGCCATTTTTTCTAGTGGGTTGTCCTGGGGAGAACAGTTTATAAGAGGACAAATCCTCCCACCTTAAAGTACAGGAAATAAAGAGGAAGTAGGTCATGGCCTTGGCTTTTTAAAACTCTAGTAAAATACACCACCCATGTGAATGTCCCAGATAGGCGCTGCTCAGAGAAGCTGAAAATATTCCTTTCCTCTAACATGTAGGTTGGGAGAATAAAGGTATCACACCTGCAAGGGAAGCCCAGCCACAGGGAGAAAGAGGTTTTCTGAGGCTGAGGAGGTAGCGTAGTTGTCATCACATCTGTTCTTTCTTGAGAAAAAACTAATGCCTTAAAAAGCAAGCTTTTATATATTTTTTTCTTTCTCTTTATTTACTGGATACAAGGTCTCACTATGCAGCTCGGACTCTTAGTGAGCTTCCTGTCTCAGCCTCCCTAGTGCTGGAATTACAGGTGTGTGTCACCAGCACTGCTTTCAGGGCTGGCACTGTGCACCTGGGGTTCTGGGTCCAGCATGGCATGCAGTACCAGGGATCGAACTGAGGTCTTTGCACTTGCCCAGCAGGCTCTTAGACTGCTGAGCTATCTCCCCAGCCGTACAAGGCAAGCTTTCAAAAATACAGTTTTAGCATGTTTCATTGTCCAGTTTATTTATTTATTTATTCTCATTCAACTTTGTTTTAATGGATCTTAAAATTCTGTGACAGATTTTTGGTCAAGTTGTTTCTATTAAGAAGTATTGATTTTAAAACTAAGAACTTAAAAACTGCCACACACATGGAAAAATGGTCCATGAAGCATTCTCTTTTCCTTCTGGTTTTACGATGCATTGTTATCATTAACCAGTCTATCACTATTAAATTTAAATGGCCAATTGGGAGAAACAGTTCTGAGACTGGTCTTCCCCCACTGATTAAGACTGGGGTGGCAGGGGTCAGGGATAATATTCATTTAGCCTTCTGAGTTTTCTGGGCCAACTCGGTGACCTTGCCAGCTCCAGCAGCCTTCTTGTCCACAGCTTTGATGACACCCAGAGCAACTGT
>NDGN011410454.1:0-11890 GCA_002564285.1 Tympanoctomys barrerae
TCCATTCCTCAGGTGATGGGCATTTTGGTTGCTTCCAAGATTTGGCTATGACAAATTGTGCTGATATAAACATGGGTGCATATATATCACTATGGTGTGATATTTTCAGTTCTTTGGGGAAAATACCCAGAAGGGGAATAGAATGGGATTTCCCATCCTGGTTTTTTGAGGAGTCTCCACACTGTTTTCTATAGTAGTTATACTAGTCTACATTGCCACCAACAGTGGAGAAGGGGTCCCCCCGCCAGCCTCTCCTGCTTTTGGTTACCTACTTTTCTCTTGTGTTTGTTTGCCCATTTGGTGTGTTCTTTCTGTTCTCATTCTTGGAGTTATGGTTATTTTGATCCCTTTCTAAAATGTCTTTTAGTAATCTGTATAGGGTTGGCTTTGTCATTATGAATTTCTTTAGTTTTTCTTTGTCATGGAAGTATTTCACTTCTCCATTAAACTTGAGAGTTTGCAGAGTATATCAGTGGAGGTTGACATTTGTCTTCTTGCAGGACTTAAAGTACTTTGCTCCATGCTTTTCTTGACTTGATGGTTTGTGTGGAGAAATCTGCCACTATTCTGATGGTTTTCCTCAAAATGTGATCACTCAACCAAGAGGGGAAAAGAACAGCAGTTCTTTTTACATAATACATCATGTCCACTTGTGTAAAACAGAACCACAGTATCACCATACAGAATATATAACAGTAATTCTATAATATTTCAAAACATCCAGTATAATTTTCAAATTAATTGACCTTCTATAATTTTACCAATTTTTTTGAAGCAGTAGTAAAAATCGCACCGTTCAAAAGGCTCAATTGACTTTTGTCTTTTAATTTACAGTGTATCCCCCTTTACCTTTTTCTCCATTAGAATTTATTTTTTAAACATTCTGGATTGATATTCTTGGAGAGCGTTCCAGTTTTTCCATTGCATCTTGTAATATTTAGCATGTCTCTTCTCTTAAATATGGCAGTTTGAGCTAGTGATATGAGAAGATTTAATTTTATTAACAAGACTAACTTACAGATTTTTCTACCTCAAAATATATGATGTTTTGTACTTTTTCTTTTCTTTTTTTTTTCTTTTTTTGATACAGGGTCTCACTAGTAGGTTTGGAATTTTAGTGATCCTCCTGTCTCTGCCTCTGCATCTCTGGGGTTACAGGGGTGCACCACCACGCCCAGTTTCTGGCTGGCAAGGCACACCAAGGTTCTGGGGCCCACACTGGCCCCAGTACTGGAGATCGAACTTGAGACCTTGCTTAGACCACCAAGATATCTCTCCAGACTGATTTATACTTTTTTATGTTGGTAACAGATGCCTAGATCTATTAATATATTAATGATACTAAAATTCAGACATTCCCATTCTGTTTATTAGTGTTGGAACACCTCACTAGTATTTCCTCAAATTAACTGAGGCAGTGAAAACTTGGGACAGAGACAGAGGTCTGTGGAGACATCTGCTTGCAAATAGCCCAGGAAACAGCTGGAGCAGTAGGCCTCCATGCTAATGTTGCCAGCCAAACAAACCTCTGGGAAGGGAAGACCACACACAGAACTCATTAGAACTCAGGCTGCATAAAAGGGACTGAGGAAACCTCAGGTTTGAGCTTTTGTAAAAGTCAATTTCTTTTTTGTTGTTGCTTTTTTATTATTTTTAAATTTTTATTAGTATTACTTTTCTCTCTTCTATCCCTCCTGGTCTCCTCTTTTGTTTTCTTTTCTTTATCCTCCTATCCTGCCCTGGCTTTGCTTCTCTTAGCTCCATCTCTTTCTTATTCACTGTCTTCTCTATCCTCCTTTTTACACATATGTTGTACATGTGAAAAAGAGAATAAGAATTAGTAGCTGGAGCTTTAACTTTAACAATACCTTTGAAGAGCGTGTCAGAGTGATGCTTATCAAAATTAGGCATAAAAGCTCCAAACATAATCTGACTTCCAACATGTTAGCAGCTTCAGACAGTCACAATTTCCTTTCAATCTCTCCGCCCACTCCCATAAGTGCTTCCTCATCAGCAGCCCTTTTCTCCATTTATACCAAGAAAGCTGGCCTCCTGTTTTTTTTAACTTATTAATATGTCTTTGTTTTTTAACCTGTCTTCTCGCAGAATTACCCCCTTTGCTTTCCTTCTCATTTTCCTACCCCCACTTCACTCCCCAGTCTATTTCCTGATGATACTTACAGTTCAGTGTGTTATGGTATCAATAAAAGGGTAAAATTGTCAGGAACTATTTTACATAATTGTTACCTGTTTGAGTCTGTTGATGTTGCCATAGCCTGTATAAATTCTCTCCTTATAATTCAGTGTCTAAGTCTAATTCTTTTGAACTGAGTAGGTCAAAGAGATAGGCCATATCAAAGTGCAAAGAAATCCAAAGTCACATCACTGGATAACAGACATGAGTGCAAGGGCTCTCTGTCTTAGCCACAGTTTTCCCATTTTACTTGATCCTTAAGCCACACTTAAAAACAAAAGGCATGAGAACACTAGGTAACACAATACCTTGTCACCAAAAGCTCACAACTCCAGGCAGATCCAGTGGACATCAATGTGGATAAAAGTAGGACTTAGATAGTTGAATTAGTTGATCAAAGAAAAAAAAGAAGTTAGTGAAGTAAAAAAATGACATAACCAAATAAAGGAATTAAACTACGAACTGATTATTCAGTTTAAAGAAGATTCAAATAAAACATTAGAAGAGCCACCCAAGATGATTAAAAAATTAATGACAATTTTACCAAAGAATTAAGAGTACAGAAAAAGTGCTAAACAGAAATACTAGAGTCCATTCTAGGGAACCTATGACTAGCAGAAGTATTGTAAGAAGAGCATTTCAGATCTAGAAGATATCTGCACAAGACTATATTTAAAAATACCTTAAGAATAGTAAAACAGTGAGAAAAATTTATACAACAGTTACTAGATGAAGTAGAAGATAACCTAAAACTAACTGGAGTAAGAGAAAATTAGCATCATGCATAGAATAAAAAATTAAGTTTACTTCATTCCAAGCAGAAAACTTTTAATATATGGGCAAAGAATACAACATACAATTAAGTGAGGGATACAGAACCTCAAAGAGTCAATATACAAGAATTTTTGGATAACGCATCATAGTAAAAATCACAGAAGTTCAGCCAAAGGACAGAATTTTTTTAAAGAGAATACAAAATACTAATTTTTAAAGATGATACAGATTTTCACTGAAAATTATACTAATTTACAAGAATTTTATAGTAATTGTTATATTACATAGTGTTGTCTTCAGCTTAGTTGTTCACATTAGCAGATATATATACATACAAAATTGGAAAAATAAAAAGTTATAAGAAATAAGAGAGAATGAGGGAAAATATGAAAAAAGAAGAAAAAAGCATTAACTGCTCCTTTCCATAGACCTCCAGCAATCCACATTATAATTATCCAAAGTACTTAGCATACAAACATAGTTATATCTCCCCTACTCCTTTTCCTGTCTTCTCATATCAGTAATTCCTTCCTTTTGAACAGGTTTATGCCTTTTTCACAGTATCTATTGAACCCTTCAGATTTTATATATTCAGGTTCTTATACTAGGGAGACAACACAATGCTTGCACATGTGTGTATAATTGATTTCACTTGAGAATATGGCCTCTATCTCCATCTATTTACCAGTAAAGGCCTCAAACTTATCCTGTTTATAGATGATTAATACTCTCTTGTGTAGGAATACCACATCTTCTTAATCCGTTCTTCAGTTCATGGCATTTGAGTTGCTTCCTAAATTTAGCCATGACAAATTGTGCTGCAATAAACATAAATTGCTATGCTATGTTTTCAATTCTTTTACAAAAATACCCTGGAGGGGAATCGCTGGCTTAATGGGACCTCCATTCTTAGTTTTTTGATAAATCTCTACACTTATTTCCATAGTTGTTGTACCAGTCTGCACTCTTACCAACAGTGGAGAAGGGTTCCTGTTACCCCCAGCCCCACCAACATTTGTTATTGATTGACTTCTTGATGATAACCATTCTTTCTGGTGTGAGATGGAATCTCAGTGTTATTTTAATTTGCACTTCCCGAATGAACAATGATATTGAACATGACCATTTGTATTGCTTCATCTGAGAAGTGAAGCATTCATCTTAAATGATCACTTTTGGATTGGGTTTTTAAATTTTGGGGGACTGATATTTTTTAATTATTTATGTGTTCTAAAAGAAGACCTTTATCAGAGGGCAGTTCGCTATAATTTTTTTCCTAGTATGTGAGTTTTCTCTTTACTCTGTTGGTGTTTCTTTTGACATGCAGAAACTTTTCAAAATGATGAGCTCCCAGTTGTTGATTCTTTAAAATTTTTTTCATACAGTTTGAATTTTGTTCATGAACTCTCTGTCTATCCCTATTATAGAGGACAGAATTTTTAAAGCTGTTAGAATAAAGAAAAAAAGTCACTTATAAATATTAAGTCATCAGTATTATAGCAGACTTCTTAACACCAACCTTAAAGGCCAAGAAAAGTTGGAATAAAGTATTACAAGACTTAAGTCAAAAACAACTTTCAACTGAGACTCTTATGTTGTGAAAAATTATCTTTCAAAATTCTTGGAGAAATAAAGACAACATTTAATGACAACATTTCAAGAAATTCATGACTACCAATTCATTACTCCAAAACATTCTCAAGGATACCTTGCTAGAAGTAATAAAGCCAACAATTCCAAAGTGTTATGAAATGAAAACAGCAAATAGAGTTAGCAGTTAAAGAAATGAGAAAATGAATCAGTAATAGAAAAGTAACATAATGACATGGATAAATCAGTGCTTTTGGTAATTTTTAGGTGAAACATACCTTTTCATTGTAAATGGCTTCAACTTCTTAAGCCTAAAGAGTCATATTGGCAAACCTTTTCAAAAAACAACCAAAAAAATATGCTGCATAGAAGAGCTATATCTAAATGAAGAAAGAGTTCATGGACTACAAAAGTCAACAGATTGAAAGCAGTATTCCGTGCCAAAAGACCCCAACAACAAGCAGGGTAGCTGTCTTATTTTCAAAGTTGACTTCAAGCTAAAACTGATTGGAAGAGGCAGAGAAGATCACTATATATTAGTTGTGTGACTCAGTAGGAAGAGATAGCAATTTTAAATATATATTGTCTTGGTTACTTTTCTCTCATCGCTGGGACAAAATACTCAGCACCCAAAATTAACAAAGGTTTATTTAGCTCACAGTGGAGGTTCCAATATGTACTCAGCTGGAGTGGTATGTGAGAGAGGGCAGCAGTTAATGGTGGCAGAAAACAGCAAAACATCAAGAGCAAACAGGAGTAGTAGCGGCAGTGGCTACAGAGAGGAAGTCTGTTTCCCTTGTGTTGCATTCAGGCTATCTCCCCCAGACATGACGTAGCACTTGCACCCATAATCCCAGTGGATCATGAGTTAATCACAAACTCTTAGAAGCTCTCTGCATGACCAGATGAGGCTTTGGAGGTGACAATTAGACACAAGAAATATATATATATATATATATATATATATATATATATTCTTGGGAGGATCAGGTTTGCTATTCTAAGTCTTTTTATTAGGAAGTTGATGTCATTTACATTGAAAAGGTAAAACATCAAATAATTAAATCATACATCAGAATAAATGGATATAACAAATATCTGTAGTCTTCTAGCCTACTATAATGCAATATACATACTTCTCAGCAGTACACAGAACATTCTTCAGATACACCACATACTAGCCCATAAAGCTTGCTTAAATACAAAGAATTGATACCCCATGTATATTAGTGTCCTGAAACTAGTAATTAATGCTAAAACACCAGAAATTTGGCACACACATTTAGACATTAAATAACATACAGATATTCAGTGGGTTAGAGATTAAATTAATGAAGAAATTAAACAGCTCCTAAAACCAAGTTATAATTCCTAGACAGCATATTGCATCCTATGAGGCAGTGATAAGAGTCATGAGGGAAGTTTATTACTGAGCCTACTCATAACAGAACAAGCGTAAATTAACATTAAAAAAGAATAGTCTAAACCCCAATAAAGTATGAGGAGGGAAATTATAAAGAGCAAAAGTTAATGAAATTGAAACTAATAAAGGAACAAAGAATGAAAGATCTGACTTCCAAAGAATAAGCAAAATTAATGAACCCTTAGCCAAATTTAAGAAGGGAAGAAAAGACTCATTAATGCAAATAGGAAAAAGGCAAAATCACAAATGGACAGTGCTAAAATCCAGGTAGTGGTAACTTATGAAAATTTGAAGGCCAGCCAAATAGCTCAGCAGATTAAAGTGCCTGCTTCGGCAGATTCAGGGGCCAGGAGTTCAATCCCCAGGCCTGCAGAGCCGGCCCCACTCCCGGGGTGCGCTGAGGTGGTGATTGAGACTGGGCATGGTGGTGCATGCCTGTAATCCTAGCTCGTGGGAGGCTGTAAATAGAAGGATTACTACGAGTCTGATCTGTGTAGTGAGACCCCGTAGACCCTGTCCTAAATACAAAAAAAGAAAAGAAAATTTGTACTTCAACAAATCTGAGAATCCTAAACTCATGCATGGATTCCTTGACCTGTGCATCACCAAAACTTGACCCAGAATAGATTAAAAAAAAACACCCTTGAGCAGTTCAGTAACAGGTAATTAAATTGAGAGAATAACAACACCACCAAAACCCTATCAACTAGGAACTGCTGAATTCTACCCAGTCTTCCAGACTGTATTATAGAAGATTTAATACTAATACTTTCAAATTCTTTGGTTGAAAGGGGTAGAGTACTTTCATACTCATTGCTGCAAACTAGCATTGCCTTGATTTAAATACCAGTCAAGGACTCAGCTGAATAAGGAAAGTACAGACCAGTTTTTTTAACGAACACAGATGCAGAAAATCTTGAGAAGACAATGGCAGATATAGTGCAGCACATCGTCACAAACATCATACATGGCCCAAGGATGTAAAAAGAAACCAAAAACACACAAATCAGTAAATTCACTCCGTCACATAAAAGACAAAAATCACACGAGCATCTCACTAGGTACAGAAACAATGTACCATCCAGTCATGATGAACGGCCCTGAAGAAATGGGTATAGAAAACTTACCTCAACTTGATAAAAGCCACATGACAAATCTACTGCCAGCATTAAATTAAGTGGAGAATAGATAAGCTTTCTAAAATCAGGAACAAGACAAAGATTTCCACTGTCACCACTCTTGTTAAATATAATAGTTGAAACATTTAACCAGAGAAATCAGGCAAGAGAAAGAAAATAGAATATTAGGAAAGGAATAAGTTAAATACTTGATGAGATATAGGAGTCTAGGTTCAACCTTGTATATATGATAACCATTTTGCCCAGCTGAGTAATACTCGATTGTGTAAAAAGGCCACATCATCTTTATGCATTCCTCAGTTGTTGGGCATTTGGGTTGCTTCCAAGGTTTAGCTATGACAAACAATGCTGCCATAAACATAGGTGCACATAAATTGCTGTGGTATGTTTTCAGTTCTGCTGGAAAAATACCAAGGAGGGAAATCTCTGGCTTGAATGGAACCTCCAATCCTAGCTTTTTAAGATATCTCCATATTGATTTCCACAGTGGTTGTACCAATCTGCACAACCACCAGCAGTGGAGAAGGATTCCTTTTCTCCCACAGCCTCTCCAACATTTGTTAATGGTTGACTCTTTTTTACTATGGAACACTTTCTGAATTTTCCTGTCATCCTTGTGCCGAGGCCATGCTAATGTTTTCCATATCATTCCAGTTTTAGTGTATGTGCTGCCAAAGCAAGGACTTGGTTGATTTCTTCATGACAGCTATTCTTTCTGGTATGAGATAGAATCTCAATGTTGTTTTAGTTTGCTTTTCTTGAATGACCCATGTTATTGAACATTTTTTCATGCATTTATTTTCCATTTGTATTTCTACATCTGAGAAGTGTATATTCATCTTAGATACCCATTTTTGGATTAGGTCTTTGAATTTTGGGGGCCTGATATTTTTTAATATTTTTAATATATTCTAGATAGAAGGCCTTTGTCAGAAGGGCAGTTGGCTATAATTTTTTCCTAGCTCATGAGTTTTCTCTTTACTCTGCTGGTGATACTTTTGACCTGCAGAAACTTTTTAAAAAGATGGCATCCCAGTTGTTGATTATTGAATTATTTTCCTTGTTTTCTTTTGTATTCTTTTTTCTTCAGTTTTGGCTTATTAAACCATGTATACAAAGTAAAGCCAATTTATATATCTGCTCCATGAGCTGTGCACATAAAGTCAAAAATTATCAGCTTTACCTTTAAATTATCATTGGTAACTCTTGGTCATTCCACTGATACCTAATAATTTTCTTTTAAAATTGATTAAAGTGTAAAGTATAAATTTAGTAAAGACATTGATACTGGGCTGTAAGACAAGTTATATTTTATTCATTTTTATGACACATGATTTTTGTCTGTATTATGTGACCAAATATTTTAATTGTTTCGGGTTTTAAAAGGACACAAATATAATTAAATGGAAATCATTGAAATCACAGTTAAATGGAAATCCTCAATAAAGAGAAAAATCTCAATAAAGACCAAAGGATACATCAGAGAGCTCTCATGAACCATGTGATATATGCATAGCAAATGATAGACTAGACATGTTGATGTAATTTTATTTATTTATTTATTTGTATTTTAGGGAAGGGTCTACAGGGTGTTCAGGGTCTCACTAATAGATCTGACTCATGGTGATCCTCCTGTTTACAGCCTCCCAAGATCTGGGATTACAGTGTGTGTGCCACTACACCCAGTCTCAATTGCTATCTCAGCATGCCCTGGGGGGCAGGGCCGGCACAGCAGACCCAGAGGTTCGAACCCCAGGCCTCTGTACCTGCTTGCAGGTGCTTTAATCTGCTGAATGATTTGGCTGGCCCGATATAGATGTAATTTTGTTGGTCATAGAATCAGTACTATATCATATTTGCAGAATTTAGCTCTAACACATTTTCTATTATGTTATTGTTAGTTTGCAATGTCTTGATTTTTCTAGTTACTTTAATTTGTATGTTTTTTATAATTCTGTTTTGTATGCATGGTGTGGTATACTCAGACCGGTTTCAATATCAGCAGTCTAGTAAGTGTTTTTTTTTTAAGAAAAAAAGAAAAAGAGTTGGGGAGTTAGCTCAGTGGTATAAGTACCTGCCTGGCAAGTGTAAGGACCTGAGTTCGAACCCCAGTACCACATGCCATGCCATAGTAAGATCCTGTTCCAAATAAACAAATAAAATATGTAAAATTTAAAAAATAAAAAAATAAAATAAAAATAAATAAAAATTAAAATATATATATATATAACTCAACATTGAAAAATACTAAAATTAACTGCATAATATTTTGAGGGTCTGAATCAAAATAAATTAATGGAAAACATAAAAAAGAAATTAATGTTAGAATAATAAATGCCACTTTGAGTTGTAGATGCAGCTTGATTGTATCTTGGGAACCAATAATTTTTGATTATTTTTACTACCAGGCATTTAAATAGTCTAGAAAAAACTTTATATGATGTTGAATGAGTATGTGTATTTAATTGTTTCTTACGTAAATACCATGATTAAAAATAAAGAGGTAAGGTTTTTCTTTTTACTGATGAATGTGTTTAATACTTTATTTCTTTAATCTTTAACATATTTTCATATGTTCTATATTGCAGTATATTACTTTATAGCCTATATAGTTATTGTGTAAAATACTATCTCTTTATATTTTTATGAGTACTTTTATTTGAAAAATAATAACTCTTCACAGAGTATAATATTATAGCTTAATTAGAATTCATTTTGAATTTATAAAGCATGTTTCTTTTCAATGGAGAACTACATAGAATTTGGTTAATAAAGAGAAATTTGAAAACAGTTGATTCTTAGTTTTTAAAGAGGTGTTTTATGGTATATTTAGCTTAATAAAAAAATTAAAAATTTTAATTGAATAAGCCGGTACTATGAACAATGTTATTTTGGTTGTAGTTAGTATTACTTTTACTTACCTTTCTGGTTTGGGGGAAAAAACCTTGTATTTTAGAGAATACAGTGATATTATTTACATTAATTCATATGGCTTGGTGAAAAAAAATGTGCTAACTCCTTTACTTAATGGGATTCTTCCCCTGTGGCAGTGCAAACGGCTAGAGCAGGAGCTTCATCATCTGAAAGAGCAGAACCAGACTTCAGCAAACAACATGAGACATCTGACTGCTGAAAACAATCAAGAACGTGCTCTGAAGGTAAATCTCTGTTCCTTCTTGCAGGCAAATTAAGGTTGTAAGCCCTTGGTGCCAGCTTTCTGTGCTGCATATATCAGTTGTGTACATTGCAGCAGAAGTGAGCTGTGGTGTTTGCCAACAACCCCTTCTTTAAACACAGATACAACACCCTTCTGTTATGGTATTATTTTATTTCATGTATCTGTTCGTGAAAACAACGTATTTTCTGAATTTAGAGTAGTAGAATATTAAGTCTTTGGCATATACTCCATCACTTTTTTGTTTTTAACTTTATATTTAATAAAAAGTAAACTCATTAAAAGAAAAAAATCATGGGCCTTTATTTTATATCAACATTATAATAATTTTTCAATGAACTGTAATATTAGTAACCCATAAAACTCCTAGTCCTTCAAAGATATATGTAAGTGTTTGGATTTGTAACAAGACTTAGGATGTTACAAGAAAAGAAAAGAAACATAATATGTTCTATTTGCACTTGAAACCAAGTTCTGTCTCATTATAATGTAGATTCAGCAATTGTGAGAAAGGTCATTATTTTGATTCTACTAATTTTATTTCTTCTTAAAATGATTGTCACTTCCCATTCTACTTTTTGTTTGCCCCAGTTTCTAGAGTATTGCCTGTAACACAGTAATGATCTCCACCTTCAAGGTGCTTGCAATGATATTAACATATTTAAAGTGAAAATCCATGGGAAGTAAAAGAATCGTCTTTGTTTTTATATATAGTATAAAAAGATGGGCTGCCAAGAAGATTGTATTGCATTTTGTCATTTTGAACCCATTTTTTCCTGAAAATTACAGCATCATGTTCTTAACAAATCAATCAAGGATTACAAAAGTTAATATTCTACATTTTAGAAAAACGGTGACTTTTTATGTGCAGGGATTAGAAGATCTCACTACACAGATAGGACTTGTAGTAATCCTCCTATTTTCAGCCTCCCAAGCACTGGGAATATAGGTGCACACCATCATACCCAGTCTGTGACATTTTTATATAGAATTTTTTAAATAGGCCCAAGAAAATGTTTCACAGAAATCAGATTTTTCTACAAAATATATTTGACTTCATTTAAAAATTCTTAGTGCCAAAGCAGGCATTTTGATGCATGCCTGTAATCCTAGCACTGTGAATTTGAGATCAGCCTGGGCTACAAAGTGAGCTCATGACCTGCCTGATCTGTATAGGGAGACCAAAAAAAAAAATCTTAGTAGTGAGCTTATAATACTTGTATTACTGTTTAGCACATTTTCTTTTTTCTTTTTATTGAATTTGTGGATGGACCATAAAGATGAATAAGGAAAGAGATAATTATAGATTTCTCTGACTCAAAGAAGAACTATTTCATGAGAATTAAGTATAATAATTTTATTTTGATCAAGGAGATTATGAGTCCACAGAGGAAAGTGATCGATAATGTAGAGTGTGCCTAAGGACAGTCACATAGAGAGAAACATTCTCAGGCTTTCACAGAGAGCAATTTGCTTAAGCAATGGCCGTGACTCATCCATAAGGCTGACACTGACAAAAGATCTACAAACTGCAGTACAAGGTTTCAGGATAAATCCTGAGGGAATTTGACTGACCTTATCAGATACAAAAGTTA
>NDGN011410464.1:0-17353 GCA_002564285.1 Tympanoctomys barrerae
CCATTGTTTTTATATTTTTTTCTTTAAAATAACTGATGTCTAAATAAATAAATAAAATATAAATAAAATAAAATAAAAATAAAAAAGAACTTAATATTCAAAATGTAAATAAAATAAAATAAAATAAAATAGATTTTTACAGAAATGAAAATTAGGGAAATTTATTTATTTTCTGGTGCAAGAAAAGTCAACATGATCTCAAATCTTGAGACCTTAAAATTTAAATGTTGAGAAACTAAAGTTAGATTTACACAGTCAATTTGCTTTTTATATAATTGTAGTCCTATGTATTTTTAGTAATAGCAAGAGGACCAAGAGATGGAGTGGATAGGAGGGAGGACAGGGGAGGGGAGGTAAAAAGAATTAAGATGTGCTATGTACGTGAACCAACTCTTTATGATGAAGGTGATCATTATGGACTATAAATATGGATAAATAAAAAGCTTTTAAATGAACTCTTTTGGGAAGATGAAGAGAAATTACAGAAGCAGAGGAAAGATTACAGTCTAGAAGAGCAATTTTGTGGTGCTTCTAGGTTTCCAAGTGATGATGAAGGAATCACACCAAACAAGAACTACTAAGTGTCCTGTACGTAATTCAGATCTGCTCCTGAACGGAACAAATGTGACTTGCTGTTTCAATGTGCCACAATGGTTCCGGAGACCTAGTTATGCCAAGTACAGGAGAGACAAAGAATTTCCTTTGGAGAGGAAAAAGAATCATAAAACAACGCATGTATAAGCACATATCTGTCTATAAGAACTAATCTAGGCAGAAGACATTACCAATTATTAGGCTTTAAGGGATTTAACATTTTGTGGTCCACTTCTTCAAAAATGATTTGAGACTTCATATTTTAATTTTCCTAGATAAAAATTTTATTGAAAAAAAGTTCATTTTTCTATAATACACAATGAAAATTATTTACTATCTTCATTTTAATGGCCATTCCTGATTAATTTTATTTCTACATGACAGTATGGTCCTTTTATGAACCCTCATTTCATGTTTCCCAAGTCCTTTAACATTTAATTCTATCAGTCATTACTGTCTGAGACTAGAACTCGATTAACTGGTATCCACTTCTCTTATACCGACAACAATGTCCTGAGTCTTACTTACTACTAATATAAAATTGTAGCTGCCTTAAATGCAAACTGCATTTTAACAAGCTGGCTTAGTAGACACACACCTGTAAGCCTAGTATTTCGTAGGCTGAGGAAGGTGGCCATGAGTTTGTGACCAGCCTGGGCTACATAGTGAGTTCAATGTCAGCCCAAACAATATTTTGAGACCCTGTCTCAAAACAAAACAAAACAAACAAACAAAGGAAAGCAAGAAAAATTGCATTTTAGGGGCTGGGGAGATAGCTCAGTGGAATAAGTGCTTGCCTGGCAAGCACAAGGTCCTGAGTTTGATCCCTGGTACTGCAAAAAAAAAAAAAAAAGAAGGAAAGAAAGAAAGAAAATTTGCATTTTAGTATCTGTCGATGAGAGTGAAAATAATTGCCTATGGTTAAATAATGTCCTTGAGTTTTATTCTGTCCTTATCATTTCTGTTCAAAGCCTAATATGGTGCCAAATACAACTGTGTTGGATTCTCCAAGGAATGTTTTCTGATGCCCAGCACAGCTCTAACTTTCTTCTGTAAGAATAACTTCTGAATATGGTTCAAACCCAAATAATTAACTCTATAAAAAAGATATGAACTTTACCAAAATACCTCAATTAATCTTTCAAAAAAATGTTACTCTGGATAAATTTGTCCCACAAAATAATTTAGTGATAAAAATATTTTCCTTTGATGATATAGTCAACATAGCATACTAGCACACTCACTGGAAGGCTTAGGAATTCATTAAAATAGTCCACGAGGAAACCATCTGTTGCCAAAGAATCTTCCTGTAAAAACATAAAAGCATAAAATTATGATTATAACTGTCTTAAAACATTCCTATATTATTTAATTTTCTTATCAATTTATTATAATGTAGATCTTCAAATCTTTTTTTAGGCAGTCCATATTACAACATCACTATATACATAATACAGTGCTACAGACTCTGGAAGGAAGGAATATGAAAACAGAATGGAGATTACTCCTAAGAGATTATGCTATTGTACTGAACTGAAAACCAGAACACATGAATAATTTGGCCCAAAATTTCAAGGAAAAAAAATATATATCTCAGGCAGAATCAACAAAGACAGAAGCAATGAGCAATGTTGGGGTTAAAAGGAATACACATTTCTCAAATCGACCAGCGGAAATGATAAACTAAGTGAAGCAAATCTTTTACTCTTCTACCTCTGAATGAGATGCTTTGTAATTTAGTCTCACTGTGTTTTTGCAAGGGGAACTTTGACAATGTATGTCTTCTAAGCATAAAGATTGGTACATTTTTTCCACAACTATCTCATCCAATATAGCCACTTTTTAAAATGGCAAAATTGAAAATCCACTGACGAGAACAAAGCATAAAACACCTTATTAGTAATTGTTTCCATTGTGTCAAAACCATATTGTGACACACAATTGTACAGTTCATGTATTTGTTATTCATAATTGTATTTCAATTTTGCAAATCTAACATGAAAGTTGACCAAAATGACACAATGCTATGACTTCCATATGGCTGATTTTCTTTTTATACAGTACTGGCCAAATTTTTTAAAAATTATTAAAATATTATGCTATATAGCACAGTATATTGATACCTATCTTGGAAAACAGAATTTCACAGTAATTTACTGCCAAAAGTAACTAAAGTGTCAGAAAAGAGTTATAAGTAATCCTCATAGAATTTATATAAAGGAACTTACTAGAAGTCTCAATTGATTAAAACAAGAAACTAAGGATTTAATGAGTCTATGACCTTACTATTAGTACCTTAATAGTATATGTTCAAATAAAGTTCTGAGTGGCAAAGGTCTAACAAAGCATAACAAAGCAGATATGATTTGAGTGGAAGTTATAGTGCTAGTATCTTTCACAACTTTATCTTTCAAAGTAACTTTAATTTTATGGACTATATTTAGAAAAGCATCTGTTAACTCTTCTGAGAAAAAAATCTTATACTAAATACTTTCTCGTGCCAGTCCCGACCCCAGGGCATGCTGAGATGGCGACTGAGACTGAGTGTGGTGGCACGTGCCTGAAATCCCAGCTCTTGGGAGGCTGAACACAGGCGGATCACTACAAATTCGATCCACATAGTGAGACCCTGTAGACTGTTGCTAAAATATAAATAAATAAATAAATGCTTTCTATCTCCAAGGTAGAAAATATTGTGTTACAATAAGGGCCAGTACTGGATCACATGATAAAACAAATCCATAGATGGGAAGTGTGTGTATTTTTAATTAATAATACAATTACAGTCCATAGTTTTTGTAAAATATGCATTTTATTTTTAATTTTTGGTTATAATACAGAACGTGTATTTCATGGTGCCTGGTGGGCCTATATATTGCTTGGAATTTGACAAGTCACACAGCCAGAAATTTCTAGACCATCCTCAAACTCACACTTCTAAGAAACTCTAATTCAACAAACTATATATAATAAAGCAATTATTTTGGTTTTTTTCTTTAATCTATTTCAGATAAATGTAAACTTCTTTAAAATGTAGTAAGAATCCATTACTAGGAAGCAAAATAAATTACATTGCAAAACTTACTAAATTTAAGAGTTGTAAGCATATTCTGCCAAACTGCCATAAAATATACTTTTACTTTTGATTTCTGAGTTTATCTCCTCACCACAGAACTGTGAATTCTCAATAGCCCTCCCCTAGCTGCTGGGTAAGTCTATATCCTAGCATTCAGTCACACCTTTGAGTTTGCACTTACAACCATAGAAACTTAAAATAATATTCAAATACATTAAAATCTGTATTTCTTTTCTAAAATTGTACCTTAACAATATTAAACATTTGCAATTCTGCTCATGTGGGACAATTCCACTGTGGAAACTAGGTGTAGACTGCAAATGCCCCTGCTCGATGCTCTTCTGTCACTTCAGTGGGAAGGCCTGCACTTAGGAAATAAAACAGTCTATTTCCCACTGCAGGGACTAGTTCAGTCAGTTCAAGTAGTAACACTTCAGTACGCAGCCAGCCTTGTGAATGAATGAAGATATCATAAACCCTTTACTCCCCAAACCTTTGAATAACTGCAACAAAATTAAAGGCCTTGATCTGAAGTAGCTCAGTTATCCTCAGTAAGTTTCCCCAATCCAATTACTCATATTTAAAAAAAATAAGTAAGTCTCCATATTCAGGCTAAATATCTTCCAAATAACTAATGAACTGGTAATGATTAAAGGTACAATCAAGAAGAAAATTGAGTTACAATCAATTCCTCCATTACATCATTGCATCAACCTGATTGCAAAATTTGCAGCACAGATTATCTGTTGAGTGATGCAATGGAAGGTAGAAACACTTCGCAGAACTGAATATACTCTTGAAAACTATTTTTTTTCATGTGTTACAGGTGTGCCATCTGTGCAAGTGAAGTCAGCTTTTCCATTTCTAGTCCAGGGTTTTCAGATTTCTTACTAAAAGGGAGCTAGGGAAAATAGTTTATGCACACTTGCTAATTATGGTAGGTTAACTTTTTTTCGCTTATTTTGCTTCATTCTTAAATCAGATGAATTACAATTTTTCACAGCTCTAAAAGATTCAAGATATACAAAGATTTTATAAACAAGGAAGAGAAAAAATAAGATAAATACTAATACCATAATCTAAGACATAAGAGAATTGCAATAGGAACTGTTTTCTCCAAACGAGAGAGACGTCTAGTAGAATCAGAAGAGACTCAAGTGGAAAAATGTAATTTGATGTGTTTTAAATAACTTCAAATTCTATATTTAGAAATACAAATATGAGCAGGAATTCAGGATACAGAGTGAAAGGCCAGAGCAAGAAGAGAGGTTAGAAAGCAAAACATTATGGTGGTTGTGCCTGGGGAATGAGGACAAGAAAAACTGGGGAAAAGTTTGAAGAAACTTCATGGATTATAGAAATGCTCTATAGTTGATGAGAGCTTTATTACAGAGGTGTAGACATTTCTTAAAATTCGGCAAATGATACTGTCAAAATATTTGCATCTCACAGTGTATAAATTTTACATTGACAAAAGAATCATAAATTAACATTGAACATAATACACTGAAGTTCTGGAGTGAACTGTATCATGGATACAAGTTTTATTTTGAAGAGCAGAAAATATTTATTGGGGGAAAGAAAGGCTTTGTCTAAGAGGAAGGGGTCCCAAGTGGGTTGCCTTGTAACTTATTTTTAAAATGAAGGAAAAATAAGATAGGCTGATAGATGGCTGACAGTACAGACAGGATATAAAAATAAGCTGCAAAAGTTATACTGTGAAATATTGATAGATGTATCAGGTTCACTGTACAATTCTCTGAACTTTCCTATATGCTTCCCAAAATTTCATAACAAGATGTTAGAGGAGGTACTTATGTCTATGGAAACAAGATCAGGTTTCTCTGTGCCTTACGGACAGCACAGCCTTCTTTGCCTCCTTGCTCTAGAATAAACTGCTGGTCCTCCGACCATCTTCTGACCATTACCCTGCATCCCATCCACTACAAGTCAGACTGTTGGGTCTTCCAGTTCACTCTTCTGTCCACGAAACACCAAGCTGCATGGTTTTTTGATCTCCTTACTCACACAACCCCATGGACCAGTTTTTTTAACCACATCAAATTAATACCAAGGATCCATTTGTCTGAAGCCTTTCGAAATGGCTTGTGCTGAATGTAGTTTAGCTCCTGCCCATCCGTTCAGGCTTATTCACTCTAACATGCTTCAGTAACAGCAATGGTTTATTTTGTACATATTGATTATTCTGCCCAGAGAGGTTTATTCTCCCCTATTCACCTATCTCTCTGTTCTCAAAAAATCAGGAACAGTCTGTTCTTCCTCTGTAAAACCTTTTATTATTTTATTTTATAATTGTTTTATAATAATACTCTGTAATTATCTCATAACCGTTTTATGCCTATAATTGTCAGTGGGTATATGTCTTACCCACTGAATTGGGAACCACTGGAAAAAAAAAGAACTGCTTATGTTGAAAATTCCTAATGCTTTTTAAAACTTTGTTTTGAGACACAGTGTATTTCTTTATAATTCCACCTAGCCTTGAATTCACTTTATAGCCCAGGCTGGCCTTGAACTCACAGTAATCCTCCTGCCTCAGCCTTCTGAGTGCTGGAATTATAAGTGTGGACCACCATGCCTAGCTCTAATGCCTTTAAATAGCAGGGGTTCCCCCACCCTCCCTTCAGTAGTACTAGGAATTGAACCTAAGGCCTTTACACTGAGCTACATACTCAGTCCTTTTAAATTTTTAAAACATTTTGAGATACTAAGTTGTCTAGACTTGGTTCAGCCTTGCAATTCTCCTTCTCCCCTCAAACCCCACAGGAATGCACCACCATGCCAGGTTGCCTAATGTTAGTTAAATGAGTGCTTACAAAATTGCACAGAAGATATGAAACCTGAACAGACTGATAACCTAACAAAGACTCTTAAGAGAATATTAATAAAGAGACATGGTGAAAAGAGAAAACTAAGATGAAATAAAAATGCATAAAGACTGCTTAGGAAAGCTTGGGGCCTCAGGTTTGATCCCCAGCATGAGTGCCTGTGCTGCCCCAAGGGCACGCTGAGCCAGTGATTGAAACTGGGTGTGGTGGTGTGCACCTGCAATCCCAGCACTTGGGAGCCTGAAAACAGGAGGATCACTATGAGTCCGATCTGTGTAGTGAGACCCTGTAGACCCTGTACTAAATACATAAAAAAGAAACAAAAAACAGTGCATCAAGAGATGAGTAGAGGTAGGAGGGAGAGGTGGGAAAGGGGATAAGAAAGGAATGAAGATATGTAAGTACATGTACCAACTTTGCACAAGAAATGTAAACATTATGTTTGCAAATGTATTATTAAAAACAAAAACACAACAGCAAGAATCAATTAAAAATTCATACTGAAGAAAACAATACCTAATGAACTAAGTTCCACAGGGAGTCTGGTAAAAATATAGTTTGCGTAGATGAAAAATATTTTTGAATTTTTAGAACCAAAGGCCCATTTATCTAATTGCTGGGAGTTTGAAAAATTATGTTTTCTTATGAATGAAGTCAGTGAAGGAGAGAGAAAGTGAGAGTGGTTTGTGTAAGGAACAGCAACCTACAGACTCCCTTCTTTTATCCTCAAAGACTGCATTACATCAACATGAACCCTGAAGTTCTTTCCATTGCATTTCTCTCTCTCTTTCTCCCTCCCTCCCAGAAAAAAAATATCCAAAGGCCCAGGGAAAGTAAGAGATGCTCTAACTCCCTTTTTTGCAGTCATATTTTCAGTTCGTGTCTACTAGGCTTCAGCTAATCAATTAGACATAATATCCTAAAGCTTTCTTCCTGTATAAGTCCTACAATCCAATACTCTAAAAGTATTTCACACTTTTCTCCCCTCTTATACTGTACCTATGGGTTAAAAGACTATGTGGCAAGCTTCTCTAAATTCTCATGCACTTAGGTTCAAAACTCACAATTAACTTAAATATAAGCTGCTTATTATCTCATTGTTTCATATTAAAGGTCATCTCTCTAATCGAAAGTCACACTACTTTTGGAACTAGTGACTAACGTGTGTTCCCAATAGTGTCTAATACAGCCGTAAGTGGAGGAAGTGGTTTAATGATATATTCACTGGCTAACTTATCAGTGAAACCTCCAACAGTTTCTGTGATTTCAAAAAAGGACCATAAAAATGATCTTTCCCTGAGTACAGTACTCCACAGAGATCAAAGAATTCCAAATAGCCCAACACCCACCTAAAGTTCTCTGGGATCAGTCTCAGTTTCCAGAACACTTTACTACATTTCTCTCTCCTCTTCAGGAAAAGGTGAAGAGAGAGGTAGCGGTAGATGTAGCTATATCTACTTGCACCTGCTCTCTATCATTTCTACTTAAAGCTACCTTGTGTGAACCTGAGTGTGCTTACAGCTTATCCAACCCAATTTATGTACAGTCTACCAAGTTTCACTCTGGAAAATAAACGGTGGGTGGCTATTAACTGCCAGGTAATTAGAAAGTCTCATTCATGTGGAGTGGAATTATACAACTCTTTTATATTTTTGTTAGAATAAAGATATGCTTATCTCAGTTTATTATTTCATTTGGCCTACAAAATAACAGGATATGAATTTGCATAGGTTATTACCTTAAAATGAGTACTTTTTCTTTTTAAACAAACTCTCACTATGCAATTCACTATGTATGTAGCTTAGGTTGGTCTGAAACTCCCTTCTACTCTCCTCCATCAGCTTCTCAAGGGCTGGGAATAAACTTGTGCCACCACACCCAGGAAAATGAATGAATTGTTAACAAGTAAAATGCAATAAATACTTCTTGAGGCTAAATTCCCTCTTAATTTCATGGTTGAGATAAAAAGTCTCTTGAAAAAACCTTTTTTTCCTTTTTAAACTTCTAATTTGTTTTAAAGTCAATATAACTGTAGTTTATACATCAGAAAATCTTCAACAAAATAAGACAACACTGTATCTTTATTCCATAGACTTTTTCAGAAGCATGACACAACTATTAGCAGAACTGCAAATAAACTTTTTTAAGGCCACACAAAAAAATATCATTTTGGATTTAAAACACCGATACATACTTAAATATTTAATATTAATATATTTTGTTTTACTGGTATAAATTTGAGTCACTTTAAACTTTCCTCAATGTATACATTGTATCTAAGTAAATGCCAATGTATCATAAAGTATTCTGAACTATTTCTTATGATAGATTAATATTTCAGTTTTTATGTAAAATTAAGGCAATGAGAGGCTAAGGTTAACAGAAAATTACCAAACACATGGCAACCAAACAATAATAAAGATGCCAAAGTAGAAAAATGTCAGAAAATAGATAGTTAAGAAATGTGCAATTGGGCCAGGGAGATAGTTCAGTAGAATAAATGCTTGCCTGGCAAGCACAAAGTACTGAGTTCAATCCCCATTACTACAAAAAGAAAAAAGAAATGCGCAATGAAAAAAGAAATGTTCAATAAATATCAGATGAAACTTCTAAAAAAGAAAACATTAGTATACATGAAAATATCCATCAACCAAAATAATTTAATCATCTTATGGCAGATTCTAGACACTATGCTACACATGCTATAGCAAATATTAAGGTCTATTGAGCCACAATGTATAAACCAAACTCATAGTTTGGTTAAGAAACTCCAAAATTTATGCTTAAAGCATTTGAATATAGAATATACACAGTAGTATATTCCTGACAATCAAATGACTAATTCTAAATGACTTGCTCTATGCTTTGAGGATGAAGACCCTGTTAGGGAAAATATATTTTGCAGATATCCACAATAACCTACTTTTAGATCCAGTGATTGAGAAAATATAGTATGAAAAAGTTACTATGAACATAGGATCACCACACCAAAAACACACTATTTAAACAAAACACAAGTTTATTCATTTCATATAATCAGAAGCAGTTCAGAGCTGGTATGACAGCTCCCCAAACATCAGAAGCCTTGGCCCCTTTGATCTTGTGATTGCCATCCTCAAGATGTCGCTTCTGTCAGATGCCTGCTTCATTCAGCTCCAGCATCATATCCTTGTTGCAGCCAGAAAAAAAAAAAGAGGGCTTGTTCTCCCCTCTCTATGTGGATGTTGAGTATTAAAAATCAGAATAACTTCACTTTCAACTGTGGTTAACCTAGTTACTAGCTGTGTGGTCTATGGAGTAGTTATTTGATCCCTCTATCAGCTTTCTGGAAGTAGGATACACACCAATGCTTACATCCTATTGACCAGAATTGATCCACAGCCACATCTAGCCAGAGGGGACACTTGCAAATATAATCTATATGCTGGATGGTAAAATCTCTAGTATCTATTAAGGAGGAGAAGATGAAGTTCAGAGAGATTCAGGTCTCTGTCACATTTCTTATAAGAATATATAGTTCATTAATCAGAAAAATACTGTTGCACTTTTGAAAACAAAAGCAGATACATGTTCAAGACAGGTTGGTTAATCTGCAAATACTTGGTTGAGTATGTGAATTTGAGGATCTGCTCACAAACTGGTCTCAGCAGAAAGCAAAGCTGTCCTGAGCTCCAAGACAGTCTGGATGATGTTAGCTTGGAAAGGTTTCATGGAGGAGATGAGCTGGGCCTGAAAGAATGTGCAAGATTGTGAAATGGATGGGGAAGGACAACTAAGACAAAACTCGACAGCAAGGGCAGAAGCCAAGCTGTGTAGTTTGGCTGGAGCAGAAGGCATGTGGAAGTACTTTACAAACCCCAAACAGGATGAATGTTGTCTCTATCACAAAGAACTGGAAGGTAAGGTTAAAGAAGACTGAAAAATCATGCTAAAGCAAGGTGTGTGACATTTATTTGATGTGTGGCTTCAGACCCAGGGACTGAGCTCTGTAACTTCCACTTGTAAAAGGTGGGTAACAACAACCATCTAGTAAGAGTTGTTTTGAGGTTGGATATTAACATGTAGCCAGCATTCACTAATGTTAGCTATTAATAAAAGTTCTGCAAAGTCAAATAATACAGTAATATTTCAGAGTTCACCAGCAATCTGATATCCAGGATAGCAAGGATGAGAGAAATAAAAACAAAGGTAGACAAAGCAAAGCAACAGCATAAAATGTAGCACAGGTGACACATAACAGTTTGCATTTTATACTTCAGACAAAGAAAAACCAGAGTTGGCAGAGGAAATATTAAAGTCAGGGCTAGAAGGACTGCTGCCAAAGTCCAGGCCTCCAAATGAAGGCCTGAAAGAGGACAGTAGCTGTGAGGATGGTGGAAATGATTTGGCTATGAAAGGCACTTGGCAAGTGTTTTCAGGCAGAAGATGAAAGAGGAAGAAAGGTTCTTATTTGGGAGAATGAATGGTCAGTGGCACCATTAACCAAGATAAGAAAAAGTGGAGGAAGAACAGAATTAGAGGTGGGGTAGTGGAGAAGAAAGTTCTCTTGAAGGGACATAGAGATGATAAAGGTGTCCAAGAGAGGCACCCAATAGGTACGCATTCACAGGTGACTTCTGGTCTGGGCTGGAGGTGTGTAGATGTAGGTCAACATTTTCATGGGAAAAGATAAAGAGAAGCTGAGGGAGAAAAAGAATGAAAGATGAAGACAGGAGTGGTGCTGTGCATGCCTGTAATTCCAACACTTTGGGAGGCTGAGGCAGGAGGATTGCTGGTTTGAGCTCAGTATGGACAACTTTGTGACTTTAGGGAGAAGCTTTCTCAAAAAGAAAAGGACCTAATGATCTATACAGGTTCTCTCCTAGTCCCTGAACTTTTGAGACTTATTCTTAGCACCTAGAACAACCCTTCCCCCGGCTCCCCAGAACCCCACTGGGAATTGAACCCAAAGCTTTTTGCACTAAACTACATCCCCAGACCTTTTCTATTTTGAGCCAGGGTTTTCCTAAGTCACTAAGTTGTCCAAGCTGGGCTTGAATGTGTGATGTCTGCCTTAACCACTCAGCATTCTGGAATTACAGGCATGTACCATTACAGCTGACTAGGCCTCTACTCTGAATGTACCATCACTCATACATGTTGAATAAAAATCCCAAAGCAAATAAGATAATCAGTCAACAAGAGAAATGAGGGTGGGAGGACATAAGTAACAGGAGTGTTTAGGGCTCTAAGAAGCTAGCTCAGAAGTCTCTGCCCATAATCCAGAGCAAGTTTCTTAAACACACAATATTATCCTAAATACAGCACTCACTCAAATGATAATGTATCTTTTGGGTTATTAGTACATGTTTACAGTAGATAATGATTACGTTCATTGTAGGGAGTCGGTACATGTATATAACACATCTTAATTCTTTTTACATCCCTATCTCTTTCCCAAACATATTTGGCAAACTAATTACTACTCAACTTCTCCAGAAGTCTGAACTGAGAACAAAATATAAACAATTTTAAAGGAATTAGAAATCAACTCACAAACAATGCGGTCTACTAATGTTTACTTAGACTAGGAACCGCAGAGCCACATCACAACAAAGCCATGGAGATAAAAACCTGCCTCTCTTGGAGACGCTAAAAAGCTCAGAGAAACTAACGGAGGTCACTTATGGGAAAGAACTTTAATAATGATTAGCGTGCACAAAGCAAGTGAAGTGGCCCGTTCTTTAAAATGTACCTATTAACGTGAGAAAGCTCTTAGACAAAGTTGTCACCTCGTTACTAAACCCAAGCTTCTACTATACTGTTCAGTTAATTAAAAATATATATGACGAAAAAAGGAAAAATAGACAACTTTCTTCTATCACACGGTATTTGCTATAAGAAAAACAGAAGGAAAGAAAGAAAGAAAGAAAGAAAGAAAGAAAGAAAGAAAGAAAGGAAGGCAGGCTCCTGAAACTTGTACTTACAAATCCTGCTTCTGTAATATCTGGTGGCTCTGAAAAAAGAAAAACATAGCATGACCTCACTCAAATGTGCTTTCCTCCTCGCGCACTCGCGAGGCGCGCGGCCGTCGCGCACGTGGCCGGGGCTCAGGCGGGAACTGGGGAGGACCGTGCGCGAGGCCTCGGGCCTGGGGTGGGCGACGCCGGGCAGAGCCGGCGAGGGGCGGCAGGGCGCGAGGGCGGGACGCGGGGTGCGCGGCTGTCCCTGGGATGCTCCCTACCGGCCGAGAGCCGCTCCTCGCGCATGGCGCCGCCGTGCTCCCCGCGCCCATCCGCAGCGCCCACGTTCGTGCGTCCCTGCCTCGTCAGTTACGCGGGGCGAGGCGGCGGCTGGGGCCCAGGCCGAGCGGGCGCCGGCGCGCGTATCCCGCCGCGCCCGCGTCGCCGTGGAGCCGGGACAATGCGGGCCGCGCGGCCGGCTGACCCCAAGGGCCGGGCTGTAACCGTAGCAACCGTGGCGCCCGCGGCGCCGGCCCGCTACATCCGGGGCCCGGCCCGAACCCGGGAGGAAGTCGGGAGCGAGTAGGCGGCTTCCCTCACAGAGCCACAGACAACAACGCACAGCCCTTAGTACCAGTGTCGCGCACAGGTGAGTGTCCTCGGGATAACCATCCATTAGGAGCCGTGAACTGTGATGGCCTAGAACGTGTGTTTGGGAAAAAGTTACCATGGGATAAGAGTTTATGAGGAGTGAAATTTGAAAACAACAAAAATTGCAAATAGGTAAAATATTTTTCCGGAAAGGTTATACATAACTCCAGGGCCCAGCACTGGCCTCTCAAACCTCAAGAAATTCCAAATCTGGTTGCTTGCTGTACACATTAAGTGTTCCCAATGCAAATACCTAAAAGGAAACACACCCTTCCCTGTCCTTTATCTTCAGATTTTATCCTCTAAGTGGTATCCTAAAAACATCATGTGAGTCAAGCCGGAAACCTGAGAGTTTCCTCAAACCCTCCTAGGTAGTCAGCCAACCATTAGGTCCAGCCAACGCTAAACTTAGTATTTCTGGGATCTAGAGTCTCCTGTCCACATGAATCTGGGTTGTTGTAAAAATTTCCAGACTTGCCCTCTTTCAAGGAAATGCCCTTCGATCAACTCTCTATGCTGAAAGCAAAATCATCTATTTAAATGTGAATCTGACCCGCTGAAAAGTTTGAGTGGCTGCACATTTGCTTCCTCTGTGTAAAGGACGGGAATGGCCAGAGACCCACAGGTGTGTGAATGCTTAAACAAGTGAGTGTGTATACTCCAAGGAAGCGTAACACCATCTGGTTACAGTTATTGCCTTGTCAATATATTGATTTAGAGGAGCTGGGGAGATGGCTCAGTGCAATAAATGCTTCCCTGGCAAGCGCAAGGGTCTGAGTTCAATCCCCGGTTCCACAAAAAAAAAAAAAAAAAAAAAAATTGATTTAGGAAAAAAGAAAACTCACCACTTCAGCCAGACAAAATCCAAATACCAAATGAATTTGGTAAAGAGGTAAGACGAGGTAGGGGGGAATATATTGTAAGGGCCATTGTGGCCTTCGTTTTGAGTGACATGAACCACAGGAAAGTTTTCACAGAGAAGTGTCATGAGTTTACTTTTATAGGACAAGCAGCACTCTGGGGGCTCTCTAGATTCACATTCTGTTTTAAACGTAGAGCCTAGCAGACATGTCTAACCTATGACCTGTGGATATACTTGTGTTTTAACTTTTAAAAAATTGAAAAATAAGTTTCATTATGTATACACATGAAATGTTTTATATGCAGCACAAGACAGCTACTCTTCTCTCACTGTAGTCCAGACAAGCCAGGCCCTGTCTAACCTGTGTAGGCAGGGAGAACTTTCTGAGAAGTTGGATGTAGGAAAGGAACAAAGTAGTTGAGAACAATTCCAACATTTTTAACCTGTACAGGCCTGTGAAGCTGCCCTCAACTGAGAGAAAGCTGCGAATGGACTTGGTGAGTGGCAAAACTATAAGAAATCTAGTGGCCATTCAGAGGATGATTTTGAATTTGTAGTTGACATAGAAACCAGAATTTTGGACATAAAATTCAAAGTCAGCACAAAAATGGACTTTGAAGGAGTTTGTACTGTTTCTGACAGCAGAGAAAAACCCTTCTAACCTTTTCTTTTTTGGGGGAGTTGGGGGGGCGGTGGCTCAGCCCACCCTGAGGGCCAAGCTGGAATGGCATGTGGTGTCTGGGATCGAACCTGGTCCCTGCCTAAGCTTGCCTAAGCAGGTGCTTTAGACCACAGAGCTATCTCGCTGGCCCCAGCCTTTTCTTTATTGGATGAAATTTTCTCATGTTTTACAACTCTGCTTAGGGATCCTCTTCTCCAATACACCTTAATCATGGGTTCCTTTCAAGGGCTCTCTGCTTGCCCCTATAATACTTGGTGCAACACATATCTTAAAACTATATTATGAAAAAACCCTATATTATATTTAAAATTATTGACCCAAGAAAGTGTACACTCAACCCTCAGTGCCACCACCAGACTGTAAACTCTTGGCACTGGAAGGAACCACATCTTATTTCACCACCCTGTTCCTTCTGCATTATATCCACTAGCCTGCCATCATACCTATTCCTTGACATGAACTTCTGGAGTTCCTCTCTGCTGCAGTCATTCTACACTCTATTCTGCTCACAGATAAGACTTAACTCTTGTTTCAGACAGTGATGAGAAGTTAATTTATTTCAATGGTGGCAGCTAATACATTCTTTTTTGTGAGAAGCTTCTAATAGCCTAATGTGCTTAATAGTAGGATTCTCAATTTTCAGTTTAGGAAATTAAGAGTTAGGTGAAATAATTTACATAAAGATGCACAGTTTAAAAGTATTGAATAAGTTTTCTGATTCCAAAACCTTTGTTCCCTAACCACTATGTTATGTGACTTTTCTCTCTAAAATTAATCTCACAAGATTTAAAAAATAGCATGAGAATGACAAAGACAGAAATTAGAACTCAAGTGCTTGAATTATAAGCCGTTGTAATTTTTTGGTGACTTTTGTTTTATTTTAGAGAAGGTTCTACAAGGTGTTCAGGGTCTCACTACTAGATTGGAATCACAGTGATCTGCCTGTCTACAGCCTCCCAAGAGCTGGGATTACAGATGCATGCCACCACACCCAATCTCAATTGCTGCCCAGAGGCAGGGCTGACATGGCAGGCCTGAGGATCGAACCCCAGCTCCTGTGCCTACTTGAAGGTGCTTTAATCCACTGAGCTATTTGGCCAGCCGACTTTTGGATAACTGTTGAGACTTAATTTATGTATCATCCAGTTCATCTATTTCAATTGAGTGGCTTTTAGTATGTTCACAGTTGTGTAACCACTTTAATAAAATTTGGAACATTTTTATTACCTCAGAAACTTCATATCTTTTAAGAATGGCTCCCTTCCCTTAAGTACCCACAAATCTACTTTCTGACTCTATATTGCTTATTGTGGATATTTCATATAAATGGAATCATACTACTTAGAGCCTTTTGTGTCTGGCTCCTTTCACTTAGCATAATGTTTTCAGGACGTCCGTGTAGTAGCATGGATCAGTACTCTGTTCCTTTTGTAACTGAATAGTATGATGGAATAATATTCAACTTTGTTTTTTCATTAACCAATGGGCATTTAGATTTTATTTTTTGACTATTATAAAGAATGATACTACAAACATTTGTGAACAAGTTTTTGTATGTACATATAGTTTCATTTCTCTTAGGTATCTATCTAGGAGCAGAACTGCTAGGTCAAATGGCAACACTGATACCATCAAAAGCATCCTATAGGATGTTAAATGGTATTATTTGCCCTTTCCCTCATAACTAGATTATATTTACTTTTATCTATATGTTCCTCTCACCTCATGATACCTCATAGTGTTTTTTTCCAAAAAGCTCTTTTTTCTACATCAATGCACATCATTGTTGAAACCAAAGTAGTTCAAAACTGAAAGTTTTAATTGGAAATATAAATACATGAACAGATTAAGGCTTTTGTCTGTCCTCTCGTGGTTCTAGACATTTAGCTAGTAAATTTCAAGAATTTTCAATACCTTTATATACTTTCCTGTATACCTGAAAGTCAACTGCAAGAACCCTGGAAAACATCTCAGCCAGTTCTTTTCACAAAACAGCTAAAACTATAATATAATAACTAGCCAAAGTGGTAGGAAATGGAACAGAAGTGACCTCATGCTAAGCTTCTAGAGACAGAGAAAAACAATATGGTTTCAAATTGACCCCTACACTAACACCCCAGAGTTGACCTTCTGAATTACAAGGATTGGTTTGCAATGGGGATGTTTTATGCTGCCTGCTCAGGGTGAGAAACTGCAAAGATGTATTCAATGATTCAGCTCGTGCTGTAGAAACTACCGTGTGTGTGTGTGTGTGTGTGTGTGTGTGTGTGTGTGCAAATATTCCCTGATAATCAAGAGCATATTTTAACCATCCTACTTGTTGTTTAAAGATTTTAAAAGATATCAGCCCACCCTTGACTTTGGTGTGGGAGGGTCCAATTTAAACCTTGATCTCGACTTCTATGAGTGTGAATAGCACCAAAGGATAAAATTCATGGCTTAATAATGTATGACAATAAACTTTGACCCATAACCTCACAGCATTCAGCTTTGGAGTCCAAACCACAACTTTGTGGTAATAGGCTTAGAATGGTCAGGATTTGTTAGTGCCTTCTAAGTTCCTGAATTTTGACCCCACTTCCCACTCAAAACCAACCAGAAAAAGCCAGATATGCTTCCCTAATCAATCATATAGGATCACACTAGATTCTAGGTAGTCCACAACGAGCTTCCCAGGCCAATAACTTTGGATTAGAG